>PISX010006322.1:0-41574 GCA_004024625.1 Mellivora capensis
GGCTATCAGGGATGCTAAGGTGATTTTTTTGGTTTTTCTGTTATCATTTATGTAAGTGTGTGTGTAGTCAAATGTAGGGAGCTCATAGGTGGTATATACAGGGGTTAAAGTCATGGCTGTGGTGTCGTGCTGCCTGGGTTCAAAGCCTCGCTGCCGCCTACTGGATGCCCCCACATAGCCTGGCAAGCTATGTGTCCTCTAACTATAGTCCATTTGTAAAATGGAGGAAATTCTAGGATTTCCTAAGGTTGTTTTAAAGATTAAGTGATATATTGTATCAGTGATACAGGAGTGCAATATATGAGATGTGATATACAAATTGCTTACAACATGGCCTGATACAAAGTGAAGGCTCATTAAAATTTAGCTATTAAATAATCCAGGTCTGGGGGAGCAGCAGGGATAGGTGGAAGCAGAGATGAAGTAAGAGTGGCCATGGTCATGCTGATAATTGATGAAGCTGCGTGCCAGGTTGAGGACACTACGCTATTTTTTCTGTCTTTTTGTTTGACTTTACTTTTTATTATTTTTTACAATATGAAGTAAAAGTACACACAATACAAAAACCCTTTAGGTTTTATATTTATTTTTTGGTTTTGGATTATTTTCTTTGGACATATTGCTAGGCGAGGAGTCACCAGGTGGGATACTGTATAATCCTTGTGGAACATGGCCAAATAGCTTTAGTAAAGGGTTGTGCTCAGGACTTCCCACAATCTGTAGGTAAACCAGATTTGTCACGGCCTTAAACATGCAAAGGTAATATCCTGTGCTAATTTTCATCAAATTTTATAAATAAAATGCTACCTCAGTTATTTTCACACACACACACCCCGCCCCCACCCTGCTTCCTTTTCATTGAAGTGTAGGTGACACAAAATGTTCCATGAGTTGTAACAGCATGACCTACAGCATGGTGATTACGCTGTGCTCACCCCGAATGTAGCTCCCATCTGTCACCGTAAATGCGGTCGCAGGATCAGGGACTGTCTTCCCTGTGCTGTGCCTTTCATTCCCGTGATTTATCCGGTACAGAACTGTAAGCCTGATCTCTCCCATGCCCTGTCACCCACTTTGTCCCTCCCCCACCCCGCCTCCCACACCCCTAGCAGCCATCAGTTCATTCTCTTGTCCATGGATCTGTTTTTGCTTTCTCAACACTCCATTTTGATTAGTAGTACCTTTGAACATTTTCTTAATTGTATTTCCTGGGGGTTATAATTTTTCCAGCTTATCTACTTCTGTCCTTGGTCCTTTCATCTATTGGGGTTTTATAGGATCCCATTCTATGAAAGCAATAGGATAGTTTGGTGGAGCTAAGGCCATTTTGGCTGTCACATCTCATTTTTAACTTAAAGGAAAAGCCGTCCTTGCTCTGTGGCTACTGTGATATTTGACTGAAAATTCCTTCTTCGGTACGTATTCATGGCAAACATTGTGGGATACTTATAAAAATCCAGGGTGTAGGAACGGTTATGATCTCCTGGTCATATTGATTTGGAATGTGGTTTTGATATATGGTTGCTATAAATAGATGGTCAAGACGAATTGCTTCCAGATGACAGTCACCACTGTCCTTTATATAGTGTCCCCTCAGTGTGCTGTCATCTTCATTACAAACCATCTGCCACTCGAGGCCAGGCTGCAGATGTCCCTTGTCAATGAAATTTGACCTCAGTAAATCTGCAGGTGTCTTTGGAAGGACAGGGAAAGGGCCATTCTGCTTTTGTGATATTCTGTATTGACAGCGATGAGACTCCTATTTGCTTCTCCATCATTTTCTGCTTTCTGTGACCGTAATCATGACTAATTTCAATATGGACTGTGCATGAGTTCTCTCCGTAGCTTTTCAAATCCCATCACGTGCCCATCATCAGGAGACCTGGTTAATTGGATGTTGGTACTAATTCCTCCTTTGAATCTCCTTTTATAGGGTTGGCACATTTCTGTTTTATTATATTATTATAACCTGAATTAAAAAATTAGGGTGCTAAGGCCTAATATTGTACAGTGGCTTACTTATACCTGATAGCATTCTTATTTAGACCTATACTTTGTAAATGATAGTTCTTTAAAAGGTGGGTTTCTTGTGTGCTTGAAAGCCATATTTTTTTTTACCATCTTTGTAACCACTGGGACTAATGGTGACAGTGTGTGGAGGCTTCTATATTTTATGTTCATATTATTTATTACTTGACAAATGGCAGGAGGGGCATGAAACTGTCCTATTTGTCAGATTTGCATAAGAACTTTTTTACAAAGAACGTCTGTGGTGCACAACACAGGCATAAATCCTCTCGCAATCATCTTTTTGCAGTCTGCCTTATAGTATTTCCTTTTTCATAATTTGGAAAACCTTTTGGTATTTATTTTATTGAGGTATAATTGACCTACAACATTAGTTTCAGGTGTACAACAGAGTGATTCAATATTCGTGTATGTGGCACTGGGGTCCCATAGGGAGTCTAGTTACCATCGGTTCCCACACTTAGTTACAAAACATTTTTCTTTGCTTCCTGTAATGAGGACTTTTAAAGATCTGCTCTTACCAACTTGCAAAGACGTAGAATGATGGTGTTTACATATGTTTACCATGTCCATGGTGCATTATGTTCTTCTGACTTACTTTGTAGCTGGAAGCTCATACATTTCTTCCCCTTTACTCCCCCCCCGACCCTATGTCCCCCCTTCCACCCTGACTCAGCCACCACCAACCTGTTTCCTATTGGAAAACTTTTCAGATAAGTTAGCCACGATGGAGAGAACCTACCAACTGTTTAAAGGAACCACACAAAGTTGAAGGTAAGGTTTGTTTCTTCCTTTTTGTTGGTATCATCAGGAAAGTTAAGTTTAAAGCCAGAGCTTGTGACATGAGATTCTGTGATTGTCTAAATTTTGACACTGGTTATCAGACTTAAGCAAAAGCACTTTTAAGAGATCTGATACTCACAGGAAAAAGAGTTCTAAAAGTTCTATATAAAAAGTAGCCTATAACACTGTATATTAACTATCCTGGAATTAAAATAACAAAGAAGCATCTTAACTTGTATCTGTTAGTGTATGTTTGTGGTGTGTTGTACATTCATTTTATAAAACTTGTAAAAGGCAATTCCCCAAATAGTGGTTATGATAGAAGATAAGAGTAGAGGGAGTCAGAGCTGGGATGGTAGATACACTCACCACCGCCCCCGACCCCCGGTTGCAATTCTAGCTTCCTCGTAAAGTGTGGGGGTGACAAAATAAGAAAAATAGAGGAATTTATGCCTGTATTGGTAGTACACTCAATGTAGCCTATTTTTTCCAGTATGATGTGTACTCCCTGGCCTAGTAGATTTCTCTAGGGGTTATCTCACTAATTGTTTACTCCAGACCCTATAATAACCTTTTCTTGGCCTCTTACTGCCATCTTTCCCTCCACATTCCATGCTGGACGCGAAGAGGCACCTGGCTGGCTTCCTACCCACCTTCACAGTGTCAAGGTGAATGGCAGTGAAACCTCTCTGCCTTCTTGGCCCCTACTTAGGGTTCTGTGCTCTTCTCAGATCATGTTCATTTTTGTGGACTGAGTTCCCAAAGATAAGTGGTCTCCCTGGCCCCAGGGCTGGGAGGGACTTCTCCTCCCTTCTCCCTCCTGTATGCAAATTCCCTGCACTTCACACAGTGGGGGGTCTCCATTTTTCTTGTCAGCTTCTCATGCTCATTTTCAATTTCCTGGGGGTTTAAACTGGTTCACAAGTCAAGACTTACTTATAATGAATGGTTTGGAAAAAAAAAAAAACCCGACTCTCAACTCTTAGGGAACACATTGACGGTTACCAGAGGGGGAGGTGGCTGGGGGGGGGGGCGCTGAGGGAGAAGAGGGATGGGATTGAGAAGACACTTATCTTGATGAGCACCGAGTAAGATATGGAACTGTTGAACCATTATGTTGTACACCAGAAACTAACATAACACTATGTTAATTACACTGGAGTTAAGATAAAAATAAAACAAAGGGTTTGAAGAAAATTTTAGATTGAATGAAAAGATTTTTGACCCAGGTCTACCTTTTAGATCACTGCTCCTAGGAGGCAGTATGGTTCAGGGTTAAAAATAGGGACTCCTGAGTCAGATTGCCTGGTTTTGCCTAATACTATGGTCTGACCTTGGGCAAGTTCTTTAACCTCTCTGTGTCTCTGATACTTTATAAGGGTAGGAGGATTTTTGTTATCTCCACCTACAGTTGTAGGGAAGGTGAACTGGTAACTGTACAGCATCTGCGACAGTGCTGGCATCACGGGTGTCTTGTGGTCCCCTCCCAGCCGCTTGTCTCGTCCCAGCCATTGCTGTCGGCTCGCACAGAGGCTCAGTGCTGTCCCGGGCCTGTGTTCCCCTGGCATCCCGAGGTTTGGACTTGGGGCTGTAACCTGTTCATACATATATTTTAGGATCCTAAAACCAATTCCTAAAATGTGTATAATAGCAGGTCATAACAAAAATACCAGAATTTTTATCAAAGAAAACACAAACTAAGTACAATGTCATAAGGGTTAAAACACGCCTGTCAAATGACTGGAGGTTGGCCAAAGACCAAGACAACTTTGGTCTCATCTGCTGTTTTATTTTGTTGGCCACTCTAAAAAAAAACAACAACAACAAAAAAACAAAACCCAAAACTCTTCCCTGATGAGAATGCTCGTTCATGTCCTGACCTGAGAATGACGTTCATGTCTGGCATGAATAGCTTTCCGCCCAAAGCAGTTCTTGCCCAGGTGGAGATTCGCATCGTGGGAAATTTTGTTGCTCCGTAAAGAAGACTTAGAGCGTAGCCTTGCTGGTCCGTGCACAAACCTTCAGTGTTGGGGTATGACTGCCGTGCGGAACGGGGTCTCAGCCACAGCCTGTCTGCGGCTACCATACCCGTGAACTTGGTAAGCCTTCACTCACGAGTGCTAGACCATGGTGAAGCCGTGGGCCAGGGAGATTTGGATCACTCCTTAAAAAAAAAAAAAAAATTTAGGAACAACAACAAATCAAATTTCCAAACAGCACACTTTTTCTGGCAGGCCAGATCAGGGGGAGGGGTGAGAGACAGCGGGGGGACCCTGACCGTCCTGAGACTGCTGCCGGATGTGGGCACATTGCCATGTCTGGTGGAACTGGTGCCAAGTTCAGGCATAGAGGTCTGAGCGTCCGGGGCTGAGCTCACAGACCGAGGTCTTTCGTTAATTTACTGTATCGATGATTAGTAAAGAGCAAGGCAAGAGAAACACTTGCATAATGGGGAATATTTTTTTAATTTAAATTCAATTAATTAACATACAGTGTGTTATTAGTTTCAGAGGTGGAGGTCAATGACCCATCAGTCTTATATAGCACCCAGTGCTCATTACATCTTGTGCCCTCCTTAATGCCCATCACCCAGGATGACTGGGAACATTATCTTTTTATTCCTCACATAAATTCATGGTGAACCATTTGACTTGTCCATTTCAAAATTTGGCATTAAATTAGAGTTTCTTGCCTATCTTGATTTTGACTGGGATTCTCAGCCAGGCATCTTTGGAATGGGAGTTTTACTTGGCTTCTAATTATATTGGGGGTTATCTGTAACAGTTTATTAGTCCTGGCCTTTGGATGGTTCTAGAAGGCTCTGGAAAGAAAAGAAAAAAGGGTTGCTCAGCACTGGTGTCATAATGTCAGGATGTGAGTCTCCAATACATGCCAGGCAGTGTTGCTGGGATTAAAGGAGATGCTGATACCAAAAGGTGAGGGTCTGGCAGGTAGGAGGTGCTCATGTGCTCTTTCCCCCACAGGTATTAATTAGTATGTAGGACATTGAAATAGGTTTCTCTAAGGAAACCAACAGCCCCATGAGTCATGTTAGTCATTTTTATAGTTCTTAATATTTCAAGTATTGAAAATCATACACCCCCATGGACCACATAGGTTTAAAATGAAGCATTTTGCCAAATAAGTCTTAAATTCTTAAAGAACTGAAACCCTACAAATACAGTGGCAAGTCTCCCTCTCCATGATCTCTCTGTCCCTTCCCCGAAGTCTTCGCGATAACTCTTTCCTGGTGGTGGGCGTTCTTCCCCAGCACATACTCCACTTTTACTGCATGTTTGTGTGTTCACAATACCTAGTGCTCTGTTGTAAAAACTGAAGCAGTGCGATGTAGAAGGTCCTTTGAACATGTGATTTTCACCCCCTCATTGAGATTTACCTAGGTTACATGCAGACCTAGCTCCTTTTAGCTGCTGGGTAGGATAGCATTGTACGAAATACTCTGGAATTCGTGACTCCATCGGCTAGTGAGTTGTCACAAAACACTTTGAATATTTTTGACTGTTTCAGGGAGTGAATTTAAGCCCAGGTTTAGTCAACTCCATCATGCCATGCTTTTGATAGATATTAGGAAAATAAAGTTGAGAAAAATGAGCTTGCAGGCTGTCGCCTGGTGTATCCAGAGGAAGTAAAGGAAATTGGTGGTTGTCTGTCCTCCTGGCCTGGAGCAGGCAAGATCAGGGCAGCCCTGCCTGCCCCAAGGACGGCTACACTGCAGGATGCCCTGGAGTCTGCGGGGAGTAGACTGTGGTCTGTGGTCCGCTCCCAAGACAGGGCTTCTGGGAAGTACAAAACCCTTTCTTAGTGAATAGTGAGTCTGGTAAATCACTGATACTTCTGAGGCCCGAAAGGCCCTGTGAGATACAGAGGGTTTTTAAGACAAGTGTCAGACATCTGGGGCGCCTGGGTAGCTCTGTTGGTTAAGCATCTGACTCTTGATTTTGGCTCAGGTCACGATCCCAGGGTTCTGAGATCAAGCCCCACGTTGGGCTCTGTGCTGGGCGTGGAGCCTGCTTAAGGTTCTTTCTCTTTCTCCCTCCGCCTGCTTGTGTTCTCTCTCCCAATAAATAAAATCTTAAAGAAGTATAAGACATGGACCCAGCCCTCAAGGAACTTAAACATCTCACAGGGGAGGCGAAGCTAACACGAAACACAACAGCCAGATGCTAACCACCCTGGTGTGCTGTGCCCCTTGTCCTCTTCCACAGCAACAGAATAACCTGTATTTTCCTCTGCATCTTTCTCTGCATTTCATTCAAGAATACCTTCTGGAAATCCTTTCAAGGCATCTAGTCTAGAACTAGTTCATTTTTTTACCGTATACATTTTTTATTATGTTATATTACAGTTCCTTTTTAAAGGAACATGTAATATCCCATGCTAGGGACATGTCATCATTTATTTGACCATTCGCTTATCAATGGGTCATCTCTTGTTTGCTGTAACCTGCTAAAAACTGCAGCATTTCCTGTCCTTGTAGAGGCGTCCCTCTGTGCTTTGGTGCTCTGATTTCTGCAGGCATGGGACGGCTGGAGAGGCGGCTATAGGTATGTTTAATTTTAATACTTGCTGCCATATTGCTTCCTAAAAAGGCTAGAATTCCCATTTCATTGCCAGCAATGTTTGAGAGTGTCCTCTCCCTACACCGTCACCTCTCCTAGTTATGCTCTCTCATCTGGAGCGTCTGACTGCATATGAGGTTACATACGATTGTTATCAATTTCTGTGGCCAGTAGGGAATACTGATGTCTGTTTGGACATTGTATGGGCTGTTTGTTTTCGATGTTTTGTGCACTGCTCATCTTTCGTCTGGTTGGTTATTAGTCTTTGGGTTTTTCCCTTGGATAGTCTGCAAGAGCTGTTTATCTAGAAGAGATATCAATCCTTTGTCATCTACATTACAAAAAACATTTTGGAATGGTCTGTAAGTGAACTATTGTATGGATGGGTTAGGATATGATCTTCTTGTCGAAGTATGTCTTAGCTCACTACATCAGCTGGATTTTCTGTCACTTGAGCTTTTCCGATATTCTTCAAGCAGCAGGGAGGAGTACTTACATCTGTGCCAACAGTCTGATCTCTCCCTATTGTAATGCACTCAGCTGATCTTGGGTCCTTATGGGAATGGAGTCCTGAAAGTCTGTATTGTTTTTGTTTGTTTGTTTTGTTTTGTTTTTTGTTTTTTGTTTTTTTTAGAAATCACACCATCCCCAAAGCCTCATCCACCTGTTGTGGGCAAAGTGACTCATCACAGCATCGAATTATACTGGGATCTGGAAAAGCGAGCAAAACGGCAAGGACCTCAGGAGCAGTGGTTCAGGTTCTCGATCGAAGAAGAAGACCCCAAAATGCACACTTATGGTATCATTTATACGTAGGTGCAATGTTGAATTGCTTAACATTTTGCTTTGATTTCCTGATGAGCTGGAATGGTTTCTATTGTCTCTAACAAGACTCATTCTTAAATGAAAGAAAAAAGTGAGCCGGCGTCATTTGCATGCATGCTGCTTATGAATTAGAATCTTTGGAAAATCAGCATGAGTGGTCACTCTGAAACAAAACCTCCTCTAACCTTCAAGAGCTTCTTTGGCTCCTGCAGTATTCTAATGGCATATTTTAAAACTCTAAAATGTAGAGACGCAATCAAGAGGAATTGAGATTGGAGGAGACTGCTGTGTTCAGAGGTGTGGGTTGGGGCCCCCCTGTCTACCCAGGATGCCTCCGGATTGCCTGGCACACTGCTCTTCTCGGTTAGCTGTTCCCAGGCAGAGCTGGTCCCTGGGCCGGGTCTTCCTCGTTAGGTTACCCTGAGTGTGTTTCTTTCTGTTTTCACGTGGCTGTTTCCTTCACGCCATGCAAATATCAGGTTGAACATCCCCTCTGCAAAAGGCCTTTGGAAATAGCCATCCTCCCACCCAGGCATCCCCTCTGTCCTGACTTTGTTTCATGTGCTCCTAACCTCCGGCTCTGCTGGAATTATCTCATTGGCATGTTCGTTTCATTTTCCCACTAGTATTTAAACTCCACAAGACACAGGAAAGATTGCTGTTTGCATAATACCTGATGCCCCCGCCCCTAGGCCACGTTGGCACCTTGCAGGCCATCTGAGTCCTTGTCCCACGGATTAATAAATGAATGTAACTGGGGTAATCAAGAAGTCATTTTTTTTTCCAACTCCTTTCTTCCTTTTGACTGCTTTACCACTTGTGAAATGACTGTCTTAGGGATACCAAAACGCAATACAAATATGGCTGTGAACTCTAACTAGTCTTGAGATAATTGTAGAATCATTTCAGGTTGTAAGAAATGACAGAGATCTGGTGTACGTTTTGCCCACGTCCCCTGGGGACTAACATCACGGGGTGCTGTAGGGCGGCCTCACAGACTGGGGCTGATGCTGTCAAGGCCCAGGGCATCTCCGGCATTTTGCTAGTCTTTTCTCAAGGTGGCATCGTGATGATCTTGAGGTTATTAACGGAGGATTTCACTTCCCCTGGATGATAATATCCTGGGGATTTAATGAACGGTTGGTTGGTTGTGGTTTTGTTTTTTAAAGATACAAACAACAAAAAACAAAACTCACAAAACAAAAAACCAAACACATTTATCCGAAATGATATTACCATCTGCAAATAATTGTGGCCCCATGACTCGAAAACAGTGTTTTAATGGGGTCATGCCATGGTATTCTCCATTAGGTAATTTCCATTTGAAGTCTGAAAGCATGAATTAGGATATTGGAAGTATGAGTATGGGGAAAGGAAGAAACATCCTTTCTTTACTGGGTCCCCTGGCTCCCACCCTGCTCTCAGGCTGCAGGTGGGGCCACGCTCTATGCTCCTTCCTCTTCCCTTCTCTGCCCTCAGTCCCGGGAGGAGGGGGGGTGGGGGACCACCTCCCCCCCCACCCCCGGAGCGCAGCCACGCACTGGCCTGGGGCGTCTGTCAGGGGTGTTGCACGTTCTGCAGAGGCATGAGTGCTGCCCCGCTGGGGGGTCTGCCTGGAGGAGGGTCTGGCATCACGGAGCTGGTAGCAAGACCTGCCAACCGCCAGCCCCAAGCTTGCCTGCCCTCCGAGAAGGGACTGCCGAAGCCCGCCACTAAGTGGCAGAATGAGACTGTGTTAATCTCGACTCCTTCGCTCCTTCCCCTGCTTTCTCCAGGTTTCCTCAAGACAAGCAACGCCTTTCTTTGAAAAAGTGGTTTAGAACATCTGACCTTGGAATTAAGATTTAAGAACTTCCTTTTACTTGTCTGTTTCTGCCCCTGTTCACGGCCGGCCCCAGCCGATCCTGATTCGGGGATGTCCTCACAGACCCTTACCTGGTTTTGTGAGTTCTCTGTTTGCAAATGCCTTGTCTGCTTCCCCTCCTGAAATGGTGGCATTTATGCCCCACGAGGATGCAGACTCCCATCTTTGGACTCGTTCCCTGATGCAGCTCCAGGAGTGCTTTTGCTGAATGAATGGGCCTCGTCAGTCTTCTCTTGCCTTCTAGCCGTCCATTCTGTCTTGCTAATCATCCTTTTGTCAAGTTCTCTTCAGGGAGTCTCCATTTCTGGAAGGTCAGACTCCATCCGTGGTGCCCTTCACAGGTTGCCTACAACCTGCCTGGCTTGTTGCCTCTCTTATTTCTGACATGAATCCTCCAACGAGATCTGTTTACTGTCCTTTGAATAGGCCCTGATTTTTCCTGCGTGTATGTTCAGCTGTTTTCCTTGTCAGACCAGTGTCCCCTCATCCCACCTTTTCTTCCACAGGGTCAGATTGTACCTTGACCAAGAAACTTATTACTAACCTATTGTCTGCCCCTCTAAATTCCTATGACAACTGTGCATTTCATTCATTCACTCACGATTGTCCTGTATTTCATTCATTTGTTCTGCGTGCATTAATGGGTACCTACTATGTTGCAGACACTGCTGGATGCAGGGGTTGTGCACTGAACAAACCGACAAAAATTCCTCCCTCATGATGAGAAAAACAGATAAGAGATATAAGTGAAAACGCAGAGTAGGTAAATACAGGTGGTGAGAAGACCAAGGAGAAAACATAGGAAAAGTTGGGGGTTTGGAGTAGAGGTAAAGATGGTTTCCTTGAGAAGGTCGCATCTGGCTAAAGAAGCAGCTGAGGCCAATCTGGAGTCTGGAAAGTATCTGAAAGAAGAACATTCCAGGTGGAAGAAATAGCAAGTGAAGCCCCCTTGAGATGGGACTGGGCCAGGTATGTTCCAGGAACCCTGAGGAGTCGAGTGGGTGAGGAGAAGAGCCGCAGGGGATGAGGTCATCGAGGCTGTCGCTGAGGTCCGTGGTCGGGACAGAGCGGTGGCGGGAAAGCCAGGGGCGACTGCTAAGCTGTGGAGGGGCAGGGCCTGGTTGACACTCTTGCTCTCTGACGATGGTTCTAGCTGCTGAGGTGAGAACAGGCCCAGGGAGGCGCAAGGCAGCTGTTGCTTTTACAGTGAGTGAGGTGGAGACGATGGAACCGGGTGAGCTGTAGCTGAGTTTAGGATGGTGATGGTTTGAAAGACAGACTTGAAGACATTGCTGGTGGCTCAGATACGAGATGGGAGAGAAAGAGGAGCATCAAGCGTTAGATGTAGACCTGCCCCTCCCGGACAGGCGAGTTAGGCTGCATTAAACCTCAGCTTCAGAATCTCTGTGCTTTAGGACGACTGTTTCCCACACGACACTCCTGGTGTGTGGGCCGTGGCTCCATTCCACGGTGTCTGTCTTCCACGTCCGCCCAGGCTGAGGGAGCAGCCTCTGCCTGGAGGTTGCCAGCCACTGTGGCTGGGGGCAGAGGGCAGGCAACACTGTTTCTAGAAGCTTCCACCCAGAATGATACATTTCACTCCTGCTTCCTTGCTCAAAGTAAGTCCTATGGTTGTGTCTGAGTTTGATAGGGCAGGGAGAACAGGACCCTTGTTCTGTCCCCAAATTGTTCCCAAATATTTGGGAACAATAATCTCATCTTCCACAGGTGGTATGAGGCGACTGGGCCTGAGCATTTCCAATAACAAAGACGGGAAGATGGGGGTGGAGAGAGGAGGAGAGACTCAGCAGGGGCACCAGGTGGTGGCCAAGTAGAGATGTCAGGGAGCAGCAGCTGGGCAAGATTGGCCTAGGGGACAATCCCCAGCAGGAGGCTGGATTGGAACTGGAGGCGGGGGGAGCATAGAGAGAGACGGCAAGTCTGGCAACCGGCTCTTTATGCGTTCCAGTATTGGGTGTCTTAGGTTCCATGTTTGTTCAGCTGCCACATCAAATATTTGCTTAGGGACTAATAACAAAAATACAGGCGTGTGTTAGACTTTCATAGGCTCTGCTCTACTGTGGAAAAGTCCCAAGATTGTCTCATTCATTTAGGTACCATGCCCGGGCCGTGGGGACTTGCACTTTCTCCACGAGCTTGCTGAATGGCTTCCATTTGTCCCCCCATGGCTGGGCGGCGATCACTGCAGAGTACCAGGGCCCCTGTGTGGGTCTGGTACTCTCCTGGGGTCCTCTCCATTCAAGGGAGAGCCTCCAGCCTTCCCTAGTTGTGCCGGTGACTTCCATTTTCTGAACAGTTGTGTGATTCCTCTTTCCAGGGGGTGAAGGTGCCGCTTGCTTCAGCAAGACCGGAGGATACTTAGCAACACTGGACTTTACTGGGACACTCTGGTTTTATGGTGGTCTGAAAGGTCTTTGACACCTGACACCGAATTCCATTGAAGCTTGGATATGATACTCAGTTTTCGCTCCTCAAGATCTTTTCAGAAGCCACAGATCCAGGGCTCGGTCTCTACGATTCCTGGTCTCTATGAGTCCCATAATGATAGATACGGACGCGCGCTCACATAACGAGGAAATCTACCTACGCTTGAACTCACTTTGGGCTAGGTGGATCTGTTTTCGCTGGTGATGATAATGATTTTTAAAACCATGTAGTTTTACTGAATACTTACTTTGGTTTTAGAGCTTTCACTTTTGTGGTAAATATATTTATATTGACTTTTAACGTCTGTTTTCTTGGTTTCTTAACTCAGATGTTTTTCTTAATGCCACTGGTATCATTTCTTCATTGTCTTTGTGCTGGTTTCTTCTTTGTGGATGATGTGATGTATCGGTTAGTATCTATTATCTCTTCCTGCATAACAAACCACCCCCAAACTAAGTAGTTGTGCTTAAAGCAAAAAAAAAAAAAAAAAAAAGTCCTGTTTTCTCATGACTCTGCAACCGGGGCAGGGTGGGAAAGGACAGATGTGTGACTTGTCCTTTGCACTCAGGGCATCCTCCATCTAGGGGGAGACTGACAGCAGCTGAGGTGGGATCCTACAGGAGGTAGGCAGCATTCACACATTGCTTCCTCCTGCTCTTAGCGACTTTCAGAGCGTGCTGATCTGATCACCTGGTGTCCTGATTGTGCGTGTCTCCTCCCTTCCAGGGGGTACGCAACAAAGCATGTTGTGGAAGGTCTGGAACCACGAACACTGTACAAATTCCGACTGAAGGTCACCAGCCCCTCTGGAGAATACGAGTACAGCCCAGTGGTCTCCGTATCTACAACCAGTGAGTATGGGAACACCACACTCCTTTGTCCAAAGATCAATGAGGACAATGAGCCGTCTGGAGGCACAAATACCCTGCCTTTTGCTGAGCCTTTCTGGAAGCAGAAACCCTTCCATTTAAAAAAAATTTTATTTATTTATTTGAGAGAGAGCACACAGGAGCACAAAGGAGAGGGAGAAGCAGACTCCTTGCTGAGCAGAGAGCCTGATGTGGGGCTCGATCCCAGGACTCTGAGAGCATGACCTGAGCTGAAGGCAGGCGCTTAATGGAGTAAGCCACTCAGGTGCCCTGAAACGCTTCCATTTTTAGAGACTATGCTGCAACCCTTTACTGGCTCGTCCAGACGGCAGCAGGAGGGAAGTCTGTGCTTTAACAGATGGGGAAAGCTGTGCTGGGGCCGGCCCCACCCTGGGAGTGCACATTCAGGACTAAAAGTACAAAAGGGTAGAGTCGCCTTTCCTAGGAAGCGGGCAGGGGGTGTGGGCCGAGAAACAGTCTGCTTGTTCGGCTGTGCCTCGGGTGACAAGGCCTGGAAAGCATTTTGTCCCTTTTGAACCACCTCAGTTTTCTGTCTTGACACACGAATCGGATTTGGGGGGGGGGGGTGGCTGTGAGTGAGGAAGAATGAACACCAGCGCGCGCACACACACACACACACACACACACACACACGGCAAGGGGCTGGCCATGTCGCCTCTGACCTTGCGTGTCCTTCTCCCGGTCCCACCCGAGGGTGCAGATATTTTCTGTGATTGGTATTTTATAAATTTTTTAAAAAATATTTATTTATTTGTCAGAGAGAGAGGGAGAGAGAGCGAGCGAGCACAGGCAGACAGAGTGGCAGGCAGAGGGAGAAGCAGGCTCCCTGCCGAGCAAGGAGCCCGATGCGGGACTCGATCCCAGGACGCTGGGATCATGACCTGAGCCAAAGGCAGCCGCTTAACCAACTGAGCTACCCAGCCGTCCCTGTGATTGGTATTTTAAAGTGTTTTAAAGATGTGTGTGTATCTAGAATGTGGTAAAGATTAAAATGGTCAGAAACACTCTTTGTGGCCCGCTTGCTGAGAGCACAAACCTCTTCTCTCAGTTGCACTATGGAAGTCTTCCTCCTGTGAGTAAAAGTCATTTTAAAATTTTAGTCCCTATTGCATATGGCGTGTGTGGGTGTACACACACATATACATACATGAATAAAACATACACTTTTCCTTCTGTGGCTTTCAATTGTGTCCTTTATGCATTTATTTGGAGAGTTTTTTTTAAATTTAAATTCAGTTATCTAACTTACAGTACATCATTGGTTTCAGATATCATGTTCAATAATTGATCAGTTGCGTGTAACACCCAGTGCACATCACCTTATGTGACTCCTTGATGCCCATCACCCAGTTACCCCATCCCTCCACCCCTGCCCTCCAGCAGCCCTCGGTTTGTTTCTTAGCATAAGAGCCTCTCAAGGTTTTTCTTAGATTTTTATGTGGATTAAAGATGATTAAGGTTTTGAGTTAGCCTATCATCTCTTAGTTTACAGACAGGGCACTGGGAAGTTGGGTCTTAGTTTGGCAAACTGAGAATTCAGTGACAGTTGGGAGGGGTGTCCCTGTCCCAAGGTGCTCTGCTTGCTGCAAAGACGCATGATTTCAGGGGAGACTTTCCAAGTGGAACGGTCAGTTACAGTGACGAGGGTCAGGAAAGAGGGCTTGTCCTTCCTGTGGTGGCGGGGAAAGCATTTCCTTCCTCTGGGAGACCAGGAGCTCTGGAGATTTTAGGGGGAAAGGCAGAGCGGCGGAGGGTGAGTTGGTCTCCTCTGTGTTGAGGGAGGGCACAGAGAAAGGAGGAGCAGGGGCAGGAGAAGAGTCGACAAAGGGGAACCTATTGTTTGAATAGACTCTCTGGGGGATGCTAGGCCACTGTGCTCCCTCCTGTCCCGCTGGCCCCAGCCAGTCACAGGCCCCTCTTGCACTCCTCTGCCTTTGCCCCTTTTCTCTGGAGCATCCCACCTTGGAGCCCCCTCTTTCCGGTGCCCCTTCCCCTCCTCTGCCTGCCACTGTCCAGGCAGAGCTCTGCTCGGGGGCAGTCCCTTGTGCCTCCGCTGGTACCCGGCTGGGTCTCACCCCCTCTGATAACACCCAGCCCATCGTATTTTATGTATCTTTCATCTTCTTTGTCTCCCACCAAGTTGTGTGCTTCTAAAGTGGAGGACGTGATGGGTCAGTCATGTCTGGTGTAGAAGATCATGGTATATGGGTGGACGGCTGGGGATGGAAAGGCCCAGAGGCAGAATTAGGATGAGGAGGGAAACACTGATTTTCTCAGCTTGCACTCCTGTCTGTGGGGAGATGCACGTGTGTCCCACGGGCTGGGGAGCACCCCCTTGACCTGCATGGGGAAGGCAAACAGGATGCAGAGCCAGCCACGATGAGCCTTTGCTCGCCACTGGCATCTTTGCTCCTGCCACATCCACGCCAGGGCAGCTGCGGGCCCCTCCGGCTGGAGCTGATGTGGCGCCCGCCTACCATTCAGAGCTCTTCGGGAAGCCAGAAACCATCGTAGCTTTCCATCAGCTGGCCAGGATGGTGCTGACTTCCTGCTGAGCTGGCTTCCCAGAGGCAGCCACGGAGAGGTGGTCTGGGGTCCAGAGCATTTGTCCCTGCAGCTCGTGGCTTCCGTGGGTCACTAGACCAGACCTCCTGCAAGGACCAGGGTGTGATGGAGACATGGTTCCTGGTGTTGATCTGCATATGGGCTTCCTGCTCCTTTTGCGGTCTGGTCACAGAGCTGGGCTGCAATGGGGACGGACTCTCAGACATGGGGGGCTCTCCCGGGTGGCAGTGGTCCCGGACCCTCTTCCTGCTGGCGGCTGCTCCCTGACACTATTATTCTATTTATAATACCCAAAGCAGACTCCCTTAAGGAGGTAGATCATGCTAAACAAGGAATTAAAAATGTGCATATTTTCCAAAACAAGTAAAAAATGCTTCTGTGGGTTGATCACTTGCATTCAGTTTGAAAGTGTTTTTAATGACTCACGAAAGCATGTACTTTGTTTGAATAAAGGATGCTCAGCTTTTTTTTTTAATTTTTAAAATTCCAGGTAAAGTACACAAGACTCTTGCTTAAATGAGGCATGCAATTTTAATCAGTTGGGCCCTTAAAAAGAGAAAAGCAGCTGCTGCTTGTTAATTGGCAAATCTCTCCTCCAATGAGCTCATCATTTATTCACTGCTTCTAACAGAGACCTGAATTCTGCCCAGAAAGGTGTTACTGCCATATTGGAATATCTGCGGGCACATCTGCCACTAAATGACCCTCTTACAGAACAGGGCGATGGCTTTCCCCTCCTCCTGGGTGTCCCCTCTCCTGGCCCTGCCTGATGAGTTCCATCCAGTGCGGCGGTAGGGCAGGGGGGCAGAGAGGGGGAGCACTTGCAGACATCCTGCCCGTGAGCGGCATTGATTCAGCATTAACATCAGCCAGACAAACCCAGAGAGGCACAGCTTTTGCCTTCTCTGTATTCGGTTGTACGTACTGATGGCGATCCCTTGGGCCAGGCCCACCATGTCTTTGAGGATTCAGGGGTAGGAGGAATGGAACTTTTGGCTCACTCTGGAATTTCCTCTCTTTGTGACTCTTGCCTGTAGTGGGAGGGAGAAAACTGCTCCACTCTGTTCTGCGAACAGGACCCTTTCACTTATTCCTCGTCCGATTCATATAAACGGAGACTTTTGCAAGCCCGGGTTGATCCGTGTCTGGTCTGGTGCTGATCCTCAGGACCTCTTTGCCTTCCTGGCAGTGGTCTGAGCGGGGTTAATGAGTCAATGCTGAGAAAGAGCATTTATGCCCCGAATGATAAGTATCGCTTCTTTGTGCGGAAACTCCGCAAACAAGGAACGGTTAGCCGTAGTGCTGTGCTCCTTCCCTTCTGTGAGATGTCCTTTTGTTCTCAGAGTAAGTTATGAGGGCTCTGATCACCTCTTGCAGAAGCTGAAATAGGGCAATACATTCATTTCAGTGATGTCCTACCATCAAAATACCCTGGTCTTATCAAAACCACAATGAGATACCACCTCACACCAGTCAGAATGGCTAAAATGAACAAGCCAGGAAACGACAGATGCTGGCGAGGATGCGGAGAAAGGGGAACCCTCCTACACTGTTGGTGGGACTGCAAGCTGGTGCAGCCACTCTGGAAAACAGCAGGAGGTTCCTCAAAAAGTTGGAAATAGAGCTACCCTATGACCCAGCAATTGCACTACTGGGTATTTACCCTAAAGATACAAATGTAGTGATCCGAAGGGGCACGTGCACCCGAATGTTTATAGCAGCAATGTCTACAATAGCCAAACTATGGAAAGAACATAGATGTCCATCAACAGATGAATGGATAAAGAAGAAGTGGTCTATATACACAATGGAATACTATGCAGCCATCAAAAGAAATGAAATCTTGGCATTTGCAATGACGTGGATGGAACTAGAGGGTATCATGCTTAGTGAAATAAGTCAATTGGAGAAAGACAACTATCATATGATATCCCTGATATGAGGAAGTGGAGATGCAACATGGGGGGTTGGGGGGTAGGAAAAGAAGAAAAGAAACAAGATGGGATTGGGAGGGAGACAAACCATAAGTGACTCTTAATCTCACAAAACAAACTGAGGGTTGCTGGGGGGAGGGGGGTCGGGAGAGGGAGGTGGGGTTATGGACATTGGGGAGGGTATGTGCTATGGTGAGTGCTGTGAAGTGTGTAAACCTGGTGATTCACAGACCTGTACCCCTGGGGATAAAAATACATTATATGTTTATAAAAAAATACCTTTGTTTTTTTTTTGTTGCAAATCTTTGTTGCGCACCGTCCTCACGCCTCTAAGCATGAAACAAACTTCTTTGATTTTCCAATATTTGCATGCTGCAGGGCCTCCTGGGTAGGAGGGACCAGGAAGTGCCTCCCCCACCCCCCAGCCGAGAGCTGGACTGGCCAGGTAAGACCGACGTTGTAGACTGGAGGTGGGTCAGGGCAGAAACATGTGGGGATGCTGCATGTGCTTTTAGAACTTTGTTTAGAATCTTAAGAAGTTCGTGCTTTTCTGAAACTTTTTAGGCTTTGGCACACACTTTCACTTACCACTTTGTTCTGGGGGACCATATTTGTTTATTGAAGAAGTCTGCTTATTATCAAAGTTTAATAAGGTTGGAAGCGCATGATGAGTTGGTTGGCTACCTGAGCATAGAGCGTGGCTGTGTGAAGGCCTCGTGAGCTCTGACATTGCCCATGCCTACCTGCTTGGTCTCAGACAACTCACTCTGCTTCCTGGCTCTCTTTTGTGGTCTGAAGAAGAATAAAAAAAAAAAAAAAAGATTGTGTAGAGTCCTAGATAGAGCTTAATGAATAAATTTTGAGTTAGGATGTCCTATTTTTAAAATTTAGTAGAAATAGGATGAGCTTCCTATGTTCTAATAGATGATTCTATGAAAATTAGTTGTTTTCGTATTTTTGGTGGCAGTTGAAGTTTGTGAGTCATAAGAGGGAGCTGGCTGGTGGTATGTACCACCACCATCCCACTCTTCCCCTCCTTTCCACGAAATGAGAAGGAAGGGAAACGTTCCATGGGTTTAGTTTGTCCACGAAAGCAGGGATCTGTCACCTAACAGATCATTTTAAGTCCACACTACTCTAGCCCAGGCTTTCTCAGCCTTTCCCAAATGCACTGACGTTTGGGGGCTGGATAATTCTCATTGTGTGCAGGTAGGATCATCAGTATCCCAGGCCTCTACCCACTAGATGCCAGTAGCACCAACCCTTAAGGTGTGACAATGAAAAATATCTCCAGGTTTTACCAAATGTCCTCATGGTGGTGGTGGTGTTGGGGCGGGGGGCCATTCCCTTCTGTAGTCCCCCAGTGGAACCACCAGGCTAGGCGTGATCTTCCTTGGAAGGCCAGGGACAGCGGGGGGCCTTGCCCTTTGACAGTTTATCGTGATACTCTTCTTTGAAGCTTTTGGTTTAAAAATATGTGTGGAAAGATGAAGAGGAAGTACAGTGTGGCTAAAAAGTGTTTAGGAGATTGGCAAGCACTAGCAGACAAAATTGGTATTTCAAAAACAGTTTTCACTTGGCTTTAGTTTAATTTTTTTACCAGAAGAACAAGGGTATCAGCTAGAGGTCGTTCTGCTATGATCACTACGTTCTTCTGCCCCACCCGCCCCAGTTTCCCAGTTCATAATGTGCCCAGTTAAAATCTTCCAAGGAAATGAGTAGAAAAGGGGCCCAGGAGTTCTCCTAGCGGACCTCGCTGACTGGGATGGGTACTGAGTTTACAATCCCCAGTTCCAGTGAGCTCCATGGGCTCATCCCAGAGAGTTTTTCTACCGCAGGTGCAGGAAGAGGGAAGTTTTCTCCCCACCTGGTGGGGCCAGCCAGGGGATCTCTGAAGGGGTGGGTGAGCCCCAGGAGTCAGTCTCGGGGCAAATGCGGGAGGACTGGTAGGAGATGGGTGTTTTCTTTCAGGGTTTCAGATGATGATAGGTTCGAAGCCGGTGCTACTGTGTAAATGGCAAAGGAGAGAAACACACTGGTCTTGTTCTCTCTGGGACCCTCAGGGTCAAGAGTGGGCACGCGAGTGACTTAATAAACGTTTGAGTGAATGGAAGAGTCCTTGGAGCTGACTGGAACTGGAGATTGTAAACTCAGTACCCATCCGGGTCAGTGAGGCCTGCTCAGCGTGTGAGGGGCGGGGTGTGACAACGGTGGGGACAAGGACAGTGGCCGCTGCCCTTCCCACGGCCTCCACAGCGGACTCCTGTTGGATATTTAGGACATGCCAGGTGCTCTGCTAGGTGCTTCACGTATGTTCCATTTACGCCAAACCATTCAAGCAACTAGAAACACACACAGTGTGAAGCAAGCCCTGGAAGACGGGCGTTTCTCACTTGGCCATTTATTGTCACACCCTGCACCCTTCTGCACTTCTGTTCTCCTCGAGGACCTGACGTTCCCCCCCACGCAACGGGACGCCCTCTCTTCTGTCCCACTTCCCTTTGTTCCTGGAGTCGTTGGCAGGCTTCTCCTCCTCGCTCCTCTCTGCCTGGCAGGCTCTCCCCTGCCATCGAGTTTTCTCACGGTGACCCCCCTCTGTGAACGAGCCCCTTCTGTGCCCTGGCCCCCAGCAGCTCCGGGGAGACCAGGCCAACGTGAATGTTATATTCCTGGGAAGCACTGAAATTTTGGATGTCAAATGTTACAGCAATTTATTTTTGTTGTTTGTTCAAGTAGTTTGGAGACTCTTTGGCAAACAAAACCAGCATGTTGCGACGATCGTGGGGCTTTTCCTTGCTTGTAAGAGACATGTAGTAAGTCTTAGGAAATCTGGAAGGATTATTTTCACCTATCAAAATACCATGCACAAAGCAGTGCTTTTATAACTTGAGAATGTCCCAAGTACTTAGGACAATCTGAATGTTCTTAATATATGGAAACAAGGCCTTTCTCAGTAAAAGAAGTGGAATAGGAAATGTAAGCCACACTTCTCGGAATAGCCAAGTGCCTTCTTGGAGGGGAAAGTGAACACCCACTCAAGGCTGCGGGAGGCGTGTATCTGGAATGAATATTCTCTCATTCGACTTTGGTGACTGTTTTCCATCTTTCTTCAGGAGAACCCATAAGTAGTGAACACTTTCACCGAGCTGTCAATGTGAATGATGAAGATTTGCTGGTTCGAATACTTCAAGGAGGGTGAGAGAACTCTGCCTTAAAATTCAAAAATTTTTAATGTCCAGCAAGTACATAGAATTGCACTTAACTTTATTTCCCCTCCATTTTCCATGCCTTTGAAATTGCTCCAGAATAGATCTCCGGTGACTGGTGGGAGTTCAGCAGAGTCAATAAAGATGACCTCTGAGCCCCATGTAAATGCTAGATTTTGTAAATATCAAATGAAAATTGAAAATGAAAATGAGAAGTCTGGGTATCCTATTTTCCTCCCAGAAATAATTCCTGACTCTTGCTTATATGCCATACCATTTAGGCAAATTTCACCCCTAGGTGCCCACATCTACCTAAGGAATCATTAAATCCGCTGTTTCTGATTCAAAAAGTCGGTAAAACACTAGAAGGAAAGTAGCAAATACATTTGCTGCCATGGGATATTTGAAGCCCTCGTGTAATGAAAGGTGAACAATGTTACGTAGGTTCTTTTTTTTTTAATTTTTAATTTAATTTAACTTAATTTAATTTTTTTAAAAGATTTTTTTAACCCGACAGAGCGAGATCACAAGTAGGCAGAGAGGCAGGCCGAGAGAGAGAGGAGGAAGCAGGCTCCCTGCCAAGCAGAGAGCCCGATGTGAGACTCGATCCCAGGACCCTGAGATCATGACCTGAGCCAAAGACAGAGGCCCAACCCACTGAGCCACGCAGGTGCCCCAGTTCTTTTTGAATCAGTAGTTTTGAGGACCTTAGAAGACCAGTCATTTTGCAAACAGGGCCCTTAAGTTGGAGGATAGAAGGACCCCACAAAGAACCAAAGCTTCTGAGCTGGTATTGAAGAGCTCTGCTTTGTTCCTCCAGTGGCCTCCAGGGAGAAATGCAGGCCTCCCCCAGCCCAGACTCTTGGTGGAGCGGAGTGTGGGAGTGCCAGCACCCCTCTGTTCTAGAAGGCGGTGGTGCCCGTCCCAGTGTTTCCACTGCTCTCATCGTGGTTTTGAGTTGAACGGAGAGCTGGTTTTAAGCGAAACTACAGCAATTTCCCTTCCTGTGAATTCGAATCCTTGAAAAATATTAGGCAGGGTGGTTTAAGACAACAGAAACTTAATGACCCAGAAGAAATCGGAATTTTCAGGGAAAATGAATTGTTTTAGTCACCTGTGTCCTGCAAGAGACCTCAGCTGTGACTCCGAGGAGAGCCACGCCGAGCATCTTAATCTCTTTTCTCTGTGTTTTTCCCCAAGAAATGTTAAGGTTGATGTTCCCAATAAGTTTGGCTTTACTGCTCTGATGGTCGCTGCCCAGAAAGGTTACACCAGGTAGGCCTCCTCCTCTCATATCTCTGAGTGGCTGAACATTTCCCTTCTCCCAAAGGCTTTGGTCAGAGCATGGATGGGAGGGGAAAAGGTGTGGGCAGGAGCCCCCTTCTTCTTGCTTTCCAAAACTCTACCAGGTGCGGGCTGCCCCCAAACTCGGCTGTTTGCAGCCTGAAGTTCTACACCACACAGGAGAGAATGTAAATGTGTAGAATCCTATGGTGAGGAAGAGAGGTAACCACTAAATTCTATTTTACAATATATTTTATATGTCCCAGGAAAACTGGTTATTGGAATAGGAGTGTCTTTAAAAAAAGAAAGAGGGAAGGATATTAATTCTGGAAAACAAACTTCCCCGAGAGGTTGCTAAGATAATTTTCCCCGATACACTCTATTATCTCTATGCCACACAGAGGCATACACACTAGTGGCTTATTTTACAACCGTACTTATATTTAACTACTAAAGTGCCATTTTGGAAAAAAAGACCTATATTTTATTAAATGGTGCCATTTGAAAATATATTTAAAATGGCCATTAAAATGACAGCAAATTAGCTTGACAATACAATGTGTTTCATGTGGTATAATTTTTTTCAATGAATAATTCATGTGAGGAAGAAGCCCCCCACCCACTTTTTTTTTTTTTTTTTTTTTTTTTTTTGGTGTTGAAGAGGTAGTTTTCTGGTTTAATAATGTCCTTTGAAGCCAGCCAGCCTCTGAAGGTAGAAAAGAAAGTGTGGAGATGTGTCTGAAATGTAGTGCTGTGTGTGTTCCCGCATTACCGTGGGTTCCTACCCATCAAAGCTGCGTCTCCAGTGACCTTCCGATTTGTCTCCTGCAGGCTTGTGAAAATCCTTGTTTCTAATGGCACAGATGTGAATCTGAAGAACGGAAGTGGCAAGGACAGGTGGGTGGTGGGATATGCCCCGAAATGTCCCCCTACTTCAGTTACCAGGTTTGTGCCCAGACGGTTTTTGATTTAACCCAAATATTTGCAGCAGCTTCTTTTGACAGGGCTGTATCCCAAAGGAAAGAGGTCGATGAACAAAGCCTGGCTTATTCATTCATTCTCATATTCCTTCACGCACCGGAATGAAGTGGGCTCTACCTTGTACGGCAGCCACCTGCCCTTGCTCAGTGCCTGGCACACGCTAAGTGCTCAGTGACCAGTAGCCGTGACTGTAGCCATCGCCAGGGCCGTGCTGGGCATTTGGCTATGCCTGTGACACTTGGGGCCCCCTCCAGAGATCTCCTTACACTTTGCCTTACTCTCTTAACTAAGCCTCTTAGGGGTTCCCAAAGAAGCACAAAACAGTCACGATGAAAGCTACGGCCCAAAACTTCCTGCGGTGGAGGCGTTGAGCACCGCACGGGAGAAACTGACAGGAAGAGCGTGATACTTGGAAACTGTATTCAGACAGATGAAGGAATGCTCTACAAAGACTTAAAAATGATCAGTAGTCTAGTAAAAAACCCTATACAATAAAATGGACCAATTTCTTATCAATCTAAGGGAAAAAATCAATTTAGAAATAACACATGGCCATGGTTATAGAGAAAATCTTTTGGAAATTTAGGAAGAAAAAAATAGAATTTTGGAAGGTTACTTAACAGTGGTGATAGTGGAAACCTAAATGTAGAAAGAAAGTGGTATGCTGCGTCTACACCAGTACATGTGATAATTTCACTGAAATTATCTTTTCGATGGTACATTTTCTGGGAAAATGTAAATCCCCAAAACCAACCCAAGACACAGAAAATCTGAAACAACCAATATCCGTGCAAGCAGTTAGAAAACTTAGGAAGGGATTACGAAACAGCCTCGTGGCGGGACTGTTGTGTCCATGGGCTTGGGAGGAGTGTAGATCAAGATTGTAGATAACTTACTTAGCAGAGGGGTAGTTGGACCATCACCAAGCATACCCTTACTGCTGAAGTCTGATCGAGAAAGAAAGCTCTTCATATGTTCATATGTGTGCAGATAGTTATGTCCCTTCCATCCTAACTCAGGGGATCATGCAGGATGTAAAGATGTCTAGACTAGGACATTTCTCAATGCAGTAGACCAAAGGTGAAAACCTATGTATGTGCAGAGGCAAAACAGAAATGTGGTATAACTGTGCACCTTTCACTAGTTAAAATACCTTTACTCTTTTAAAGTGCAGGATGCTTTCAGTCCTGGGGACAGCCTCTGGGGATAGGAGCACCAGCCTGTGGTGATGGAGGGAACCCTTTGACTCCATCGTAAAAGCTTAGTTATCACCTCAGACGACCAGCCGTCATTCCTAGTGTTGACAGATGGCTTTGAAAAGTTAGTAATGAAACGCATAGGAGTGGGCGAGAGCCATATAGCTGGATGTCAAATCCAGACTCGCCTGTGGTCAGGTCGTATGACCTTGGGCAGTCACTTAACCTCTGTGTGCTTTATCTACGAGATAAGGATGAGAGAAGTCCTTACAGAATTGTGAGTGTTTAACAAGTCACTACAAGAAAAGTGAGTAAAACAGTGCCTGGCATGTTTTCTTGTTTTGTTACTTCATGAGTGGTATATGGAGTGCTGGTCAGCCTGGTGAGAGATGAAATGTATGAGACCTGGCTCCTTCCTCACAGCGCCCAGTGAGTCGGCTTCAAATACTCGGACCTAATAAGGAAATTTAGTAAAGTGGCCAGCTACTATTTAACAAAAAAACTTTTTTTCTTAAATAACAGCAACAATCAGTTAATAAGTATATTGAGGGAAATAAAATAGAATAAATATCTAATGGAAGTGAGAAATTTATATTAAAAAAACCCTATAAAAATGAGGTTAGGGGCACCTGGGTGGCTCAGTGGGTTAAGCCTCTGTCTTGGGCTCAGGTCATGATCCCAGGGTCCTGGGATCGAGCCCCGCATCGGGCTCTCTGCTCGGCAGGGAGCCTGCTTCCTCCTCTCTCTGCCTGCCTCTCTGCCTACTTGTGATCTCTGTCTGTCAAATAAATAAATAAAATTTTAAAAAATGAGGTTAAAAGATTTAAAAGAATGGCATATATCATCTATGGTATACCATATGCCATACGTATACTATATGCCAGAATGGCAAGATCGAAGACTGCAAAATTTTCAGTTTTTCCTAAATGAATATATAGACCAGCATAGCCTCAAATGGACTTATTCTTGGGAGACTGTCAAAATGATTTTGTGATTTACCTGGAGGAACCCAGGGATGACACTATCTATTAACTTTGTTGATGAGAAATGTGGAAAGACTTTTGACAGTCATTAAAATGCCTTATAAAGTTATAGTAATTAATGTAGTATGAGACTAGTACAAATAATTGAAAAAAAAAGATCTATAGAATGAACTAGAAATAGTTCTCCATATATGTCAGAACTTAGTACGTGATGATGGGAGCAACACACACTAATGAGTATCAGAAGAAAAAAAGTTAAATTCTGGCCTTGTATGGCATGCATCAAAATAAATTCTGGATGAATTAAGAATTAAATAGAAAAGACAGAACCAGAGAAACCACAGCATGTGTCTGTCTGATCTTCTAACGAGAAAGGCAGAATCACTGAAATAAATCACTAAGGAGAAGATTAAAAGTACATAACACATTTAAAAAAATTAATTACAAAGTAAAGGGTAGCCTGGGCAGAGATTTGCAAATATAGTATAGACAAATGACTGGCGTATTTAATGTGGGGGTGGGTGCGTGTACCTTCCCCACATAGAAACGAGCAGTTTACACGAAGACAATTCATAGCAGAAGAAATTAAAAAGTTAATATGCAAAAGTGCCAGTAATAAAAAAAGTAAAAACTTACTGTCCTATTGTGAATTAAAAGAGGATAGAGCATTGGTATAGTGAGTAAAAGGGACCCTTATTGGTGCAGTCGATACAATTGTAAATGGGCATAAGGGCTCTGGAAACCAACGCATCTAATGGGAGCCTCACACGTTTGCACTAAGATTTGGCAGTCTGCATCGGAAGGAAGCACTGCAAAGCCTGGCCGGGCTGCGTTTGCTCTTTTCTGGGAGCTTCCGAGACCTGCAGGCCTCGTAAGGATCCAGAGATGGGGGCCTCCGCTTCCACTCCAGCCACGCTCAGGGCTGAGCCTCCAAGCTGGACGTCCTGTTTATCGCTCAGAGACTTTGTAGAATTTCCCTGTTGGGAAGACTTCCTTCGGCACTTTCCCACACCGCCACCCCCCACCCCAACTCTATATTTTGAAAAGTTCAAACATTTAGAAAAGTCAAAAGAAGAGTACGGTAAATTTCTATGTACTCGCCACTTAGGTTTGGCTGTTGTCAACATTTTGCCCTTTTTGCTTCTCTTTCTACATTTTTTATTCGTCTTTTTCTCCTTACTTGCCCATTTCAAGGTTAATAGGCATCCGATTCCTCAATATTCAGTATTTCCGTGTGGGGTGTGGCCGCTAATCTCTTCTCTGTAAAGATACAGTTTCCTGCTGAAATTAGCAAATAACCTATGGGGTGATCATGGTGTGAACATCCTGTTCTCTGTTAACTTTTACCCAACAATTTCGGCATCCACTGATGGGCCTTACCCAGATCAGTTATTTAATTGGAATTGCCAAAGTGTGATTTTCTAATTCCATAATGTCATCCATATTGACTGGCTGGCAGGCTTTGGAGAAAAGGGCTTTCCCTCATCACTTGACGATGGACACCATTTTATTCTATAAAGGCCGAGTAAATGTTTTTATTTAAATACAAATATTTAGAGTATGGAACTGGCTTAATAGCCAAGTATAATAATGTCAAATGAGTATTTTTCTCTCCCCTATCTTTTTTGAATATCTTCACAGACTCATGGATATTTTTAAATCCAATATTTTACTCAATTTACAGTGATTCCTTTTTTAAATTGAGATATAATTCACACACTCCTTTAAAATTTGGCCCTTAAAGAACATATTAACAATCTGTCACTGCAGCCAAATTCCGGAACATGTCATCAGCCAGAAAGAAGCCCTGTGCTCACCGGCAGGCGCTCCCGGTTTCCTCTCTCCCAGCCCCTGGAAGCAGCTACCCTGTCAGTTCGTCCCTGCGCATTCGCCTGCTCTGGGCATTTCATGTAAACAGTCCTACAACGTGTAGCCTTTTGTATCCAGCTTCCTTTGCTTAGCGTGATGTTTTACGTTTTAAGGTTCATTTATGTTGTGGCATAATATCAGTGTTTCTTTTTTCTTTTTATGGCCAAAGAATAGTCCATCCTACGGGATGCCGCATTCTGTTAATCTGTCCGTCTGTGGATGGACACGACATTTCATATGAATAATTTTCATGGCTTTTCCACTTCCGTTAGGATTGCTTGGTTTAAACCAGGCAGGCTAAAACGGGGACCAGAGTGTGGCGACTGTACTTAGACTGTTGCTGCCCCCTCCGTATGTTGCAGTCTGATGCTCGCGTGCTACGCAGGACACCTAGATGTTGTGAAATATCTCCGAAGACACGGCGCATCCTGGGAGACCAGAGACCTTGGGGGCTGCACGGCTCTGCACTGGGCTGCGGATGGAGGCCACTGCAATGTCATCGACTGGATGATAAAAGATGGCTGTGAGGTACGGGATCTTCCTTCTCAACCACACGTGTCATTAAGACCTTGCGGTGCCAATGCATGAGGTTTAGGAGAAGCAGAGCCTTATGTGGATGCCTTTGATTAGCTGAACTTAGAAATGCTGCAGAAAGCTCTCTGACTTACCAGTAAGAAGGTTCCTGAAGCCCTGGGAAAAAAAGGTCTTTATAGAGCCAATATGATAGCTGAGGCTTCACATTGTCATGGAGGCTTGTCTTATTAGGACAAAAAGAAACTGCTGAATCCAGAGCTGGACCTGACGATGCTTCTGCTTATTTATGCCACTGTCCATTCGCTCATGATCTCTCCATTCAGTCTGTCCACAAAGCTTTACCGAGCACCACCAGTTGCTAGCTCAGGTCCTGGAGACAGGAGACGTCGAGAACTCTTATAGCCATAGGGCTTCTTACTGCTCTTAGAATGAGACTATTTTTATTCGTGGTTTGCTTTAAAGATTAACCACTACAAAACCCTTCCCAAGAGCAAACTGACCATATCACACCTTGAAGCGGGCGTGTGGGTAACCCTCTGGTCTCCTGTTATCAGACGGTGCAGATTGGACTTAGCGAATAGAACCGGTGTGGTTGGGCTTCTGTAGCTGTTTGAAGATGAGTCAACAGAATTAGCTCAATTATGGTAGTGGCTGATAACTTTGGAGAAGTTTAGTTCAAGGCTTGAAAGAAGTTAAATAAAAATTTCAAGGCATGGAAATAAGGAATGGTAAACAAAATGCTCTCCTAATGGAGATTGCCAGATGGTGCAGAGTATGGAGAAATTAAACTGATGACCTGGAAAATAAACTCAAATTGAGAAGAGTCATGTCTCCTGGAAGATGTTAGCAGATTTGTTCTGGCTTGTCTCTGAAGTGTGACTGAAGGAAAGCCTTGCCTTTCGCAATTGTGGGGTCTCCCTGGTTGCCACTGCTGTCTGCAGAGGGCTGAAGAAAGGGCCCTTTGAAGGAAAAACCTCAGTAGCTAATTCCCTTTTATCACATTTGTTTTTCTCTTTTAGAAATATGCGTGAGAGGTGGGAAGGATTAGCATGTGGGCCTCGGTGGTGGGGCAGGGCCACATCTGCCCTGGGTGGTGATAAGAGCCATGGTTGTCTTGTTTGCTTTATAATGAACTCTGCTCATGCTCTGGTCTCAGTAAAAGTCTGCAGTTAAAAATGAAGGTTGACCTTTGCTGAAAGAAGGGCAGGTCTCTGTCATGAGTATTTAAATTCTGTAATTTTGGAAACATAAACTTTCTGGGCTTCAGATATGAGCATGTTTGTTTGTAGGTAAATTCTTTTTTTTTTTAATTAAGATATAATGTATTATTTTGTTCAGGGGTACAGGTCTGTGAATCATCAGTCTTACACAATTCACAGCACTCACCATAGCACATACCCTTCCCCAATGTCCATCACCCAGCCACCCAATCCCTCCTATTCCCCTCCCCTCCAGCAACCCTCAGTTTGTTTCCTGAGATTAAGAATCTCTTACCGTTTGTCTCCCTCCCCAGTCCCATCTCATTTCATTTTTCCCTCCTTCCCCCCACGGCCCCCCACCCTTCCTCTCAGATTCCTCATATCAGGGAGATCATATGATAATGGTCTTTCTCTGGTTGCCTTATTTCACTCAGCATAATACCCTCTAATTCCATCCAAATGCATCCAAATGCAAATGGCAAGATTTCATTTCTTTTGATGGCTGCATAGTATTCCATCATGTATATATACCACATCTTCTTCATCCATTCATCTGTTGATGGACATCTAGGCTCTTTCCATAGTTTGGCTATTGTGGACATTGCTGCTATAAACATTTGGGTGCACGTGCCCCTTCGGATCACTACATTTGTATCTTTAGGGTAAATACCCAGTAGTGTGATTGCTGGGTCATAGGGTAGCTCTATTTCCAACTTTTTGAGGAACCTCCATGCTGTTTTCCAGAGTAGCTGCACCAGCTTGTGTTCTGTTTGTGGGTAAATTTTATCTTTTCCTGTAGCACTGGAGCTCCAGGAACATTACCACTAAAGATTTCTGTGAGGTCGGTTGGTGGCAGGTCATGGATGCCAACAGGAGTGCCTCCGTGTTCTCGGCAGAGGGGCCGCCCCATGTTTGGGTGATGGTAGGAGGGCTCTGGGAGCAAAGCAGGGCACTGTGGCCACCATTCAAGAGTATCACGATTTCCTACTGACAGTGACTGACTGGCATGGGGAATCGTCTCTATGTTTAACAAGCCACGTGACCTTAGGAAAGGTGTTTGACTTCTTGGAGATTTGGTTTAATCACCGGTAGACCAGCAATCAAAGCACCTACCCATTTAACCCTCAGACCCAAAAGAGAAAATGGGGGTGAAAGTTCACGGAAGACAGCATAAAGCACCACGTAAAACAAGGCGGTGATTTTATTATTTAAACACAATGGAGTCTGCTGCTCCGAGCTTATTTGTTATTTGCATGAGAAGGAACTGCAAATCTGGATGATGTTCAGTGGTTAGTCTCCTCCCCACAAATAACCTGACCCGTCCCAGGGACTTTGTGGCAGTCCCTAGTTTGTTCCTACATTCTGGTGTTTTACTGACATGTTGGAGTAATTCTACTGTAACAGAATTAGGGGCGTGTGTGTGTGTGCACACGTGCGTGCATGCACACACACCTATTGCCTTCAGTATCATTCTTCAGGGATCGGTGAGGTCTTCCCTGGAACGGGGGTGAGGGGGTGTGTGGCAACGCTCACACATTCTTATTCTAGAATATGGCTTTTAAAACATGACCTTGAGAGCTCCCAATCCCTGGATTACTGGGAAGTGGCCATCTTATTACTAGTCAGATTGAGTTTGGAGAAGGTACTAGGTTGACCAACTCTCAGATTGGAATTTATGTAGTAAATCTGGATGCTTAGTGTTGTTTCTACCTGTAGTTCTCCTGCTTAAAGTTATTCCATGTTGATAAGTGTAAGGGTGTGTGTATATGTTACTGTCTTGTTCCAGAAAGGATTTAAAGCTGCTTACAGAGACACTAATAAGGAAACAAAGTAAACTTTAAAAAAAAAAAAAAAAGGTGAGGACAGTTAGTCAAGAAAATAAAGTCTTTAAAAAAAGACTTTATTTATTTGAGAGAGAGTGCACCCACAACAGTGGGGAGGGGGGCTGAGCAGGGAGCGGGAGGCGGGGCTCAATCCCAGACCCGGAGATCACGACCTGAGCCGCTTAACCCACTGAGCCCTCCAGGAGCTCCCATCTTTCAACCCTTTGAAAAAAATGTAGATGATGAAGTTGCCAGCGGGATGTCCTGGGCCTCTCAGCCCCTGTAAAGTCCTAACAGTTAGCTCTGTTCCCTTGAGCCTTCCAAGTCTCATCCCTTATGGGCTATCCAGCTCAGGGGCATTTGGGCAAGGAAACGTTCCTTTATAAGTTTCTGATGGATATTTTTAAGGAAAAAGACACTGGACTAAGAGCAGCTCTTCCTCTGGCATAAAGGTAGATGCTGTGGACACGGGCTCAGGATGGACCCCCCTCATGAGAGTTTCTGCAGTCTCGGGAAACCAGAGCGTCGCGTCTGTGCTGATCGAAGGTGGAGCGGATGTGAACATGAGAGATAAAGATGGAAAGACCCCGCTCATGGTATGCCTCTCTTCAGAACACAGCCTGGCTTTGCGGGATTAAGGTCAGAGCTGCTTCTAGAATTAGGCGATTCTTGTGAATTCAGCTCTGTATGAGCCCTGGGTTTTCGCTGTCTGTATATTCCCCACTGGCCTGTTAATAAAGGCATGATAATGTCACTGCAATATTTTTGTTCTTTTTACAACTATTTCTTTAAGGATTACTAGCCCCAGTCCCCTGGGCCATTGTAGCAGCCTAAACCAATCTGTTCCAAGAAAGAACGTGCTGCTTTCTCGTGCTGGTCTGGGTTAGCATTTCTCCTGTCCTTGTAGTGCAGGGGAAGGCAGACTCGGCTCCGTTTTCCTTGCACTCGGCGTCGCTGCACAGGGAGAGCAAGTGTCTGTCATGTGACGTCACAGTGGCCCTGGCTGGCTCTGCCTTCTTGAGAAAGCCTCAGGCCAATTTCCCCGGGGCCTGCCATGCACGGGGTCCACCCTGGCCGCCAGCCTCCTCCTCTGTGGAGAGGGCAGACTTGCTCACACCCCACTGTCGTTGGTTCTTTAGGTGGCTGTGTTAAATAATCACGAGGAGTTAGTTCAGTTACTTCTTGACAAAGGGGCAGATGCAAGTGTGAAAAATGAGGTAAGGAACTCAATCTTTATCTAAAGCCTTTCCCTGGAGGAGGAGAAAGAAAGAAAAAATATATATATAGATAGAATATTGTATTGCATATAATTGTATTAATTGTATGTAATTGTATATTTTTATATATATCTAATTTTTATTTTCCCTTTCAGTTCGGCAAAGGTGTCCTAGAAATGGCCAGAGTTTTTGACAGACAGGTTGGGATGTTCTTTCTGATTCTCGAGGCTAACTTTGTGGTACTTTAAAGAACCGCGAACCTGGGATGACGTTCATCTGTTTTTGTTTATCCAGAACGTGGTCTCCTTATTAGAAGAAAGGAAAAGAACCCAAATGGCCAAGAAGTAGTCCGTCTGCTGACCTGAGTGTTACTGATTTCGAAAGCCCAAGCGAAACACAGTCAAAACGCAGCCGTTGAGCTAGAGACTAAATTCCGCATCTTTTGGGGCCATACATTTGCTTATTTATTTAGTTGAAGATTCAGTGACTTTTGTAACGTACAACTGTTCCCACTTTGAAATACATCTTTTTTTTTTTTTAACCTAAGCGCGTGCGCCTGTGGTGTCGTCATTGGGCATCTGCCGTGTGGGAATGTTTTCTTGCCCTCGTGCCTTTTGCAGTTAGACACGAAGCCAAATATTTATGTATTGGAGCTGCACAGACACCGATACCCCGCTTCCCGCTCCTGCCCCCCGAGCTGTCCTCTGAGCCGGTCCAGGACCTTGTGGGATTTCTTCCCCTCATGTGTTTCCAATTACGACCTCAGCTCTCGACTTCAGGCCTTCCAGGCCGTGTTGTCAGGCTGGTGTTCCCTTCTGGAGGGACACTCCTGGAAGCCCAGGAGGCCCCGTGAAAAGGTTTCTCCTCAGCTGTTGGCCTCACATCAAAGTAAAAAACAAACCAAAATAAAATAAAAGTATTTCAAGACTCTAATTCCACTCTATTAGAGGAGTCTGGTGGAGGGTCAGTCTTTCTAGAATAGACCTGTCTGAGAATGGGTTTGCATATCCTTATGACAAAGGAAGACCCAGCCTGCTGGCACGCTGACGACTGTGCCAAAGAGAAGTATATCGAGTTAGCTTGCAGAGCAGAGGGGTTTTGACACTGGGCACGCAGTGGAAGGCAAGCAGGCATTAACCACAGCTCGGGCTGCTGGTTGGGAGCTTAGACACATGTGCGGGAGCTTGAACTCGGCAGACACACGTGAACATGAGCCAAGTGAGCCAGCAGACCATATGCCTCTTGTGTCTCCAGAGACAAGTGGGTTAACTCGGCCCCAGGAGAAGACTGGCCACAAAGGTCCGCACCGGAGTGAAATTTTCTCTGCCAGAAAGCCCGATTAAAAGGTAATTAAAGCTCCAAAGCTCTGGGGGGAAGGGCACAAAGTGCAGTCGATTTTATTGATGTTGGCAATTCTCAGCTTTATTCCATACGGTTTCTAGAATGTCCGGCTCAGGAATTGGATCTGTGGGTCGTAGATCGTCCTCTCTTTACACATTTCATATGGGTTTTACCTTTTGTATAAATACATATTCCTTTATTTCTGCTCTAATCTTGATTATTTCCCTTCTTGCGTGTGGGGTTGGCTTAATTTGTTGTTGATTCTCTAGTTCTTTAAGGTGTAAAGAGAGCTGGTGTATTCTGGGTTTTTCATTTTTTTTTTTGAGAGAGGCTTGGATGGTTATGTATTTCCCCCTTGGGACTGCCTTTGCCGTATCCCATAGGTTTTGGACCGAAATGTCTTCATTCTCGGTTTCCATGAGTTGTTCGTAAGTTTCTTCTTTGATTTCCTGGTTGATCCAAACATTCTTAAGCATATTTCTTTAAATTTGCTAGATTAAATTTTTAAAATCTCTCTCAAAATCAGAGCATAGTCATTACTTCCCACAGTCCTCCCCCCTCCCCCCATGATCGATGTGGACCTTCACCTTCGTTTCATGTCTTGGGTCTGTTGTAAATCCCATTCACAAGCCCTGTCTGTGGCAGGAGTACATGTCCCTTCTCGTCGACAATATCCAGGCGTTGTCATCCCATCCTCCTGATGGGAGCCTTGGCCATACAAGGGTGACTTTGGTCAATGAAATGGTAATGGAAATGGCTTCTGCTCTTCTGGTTGGAAGCTTTAAGAATCCCCACGTGTCTCTTCCTTCTGTCACAAGACCAGCCGTGACTCAGGTGGAGGTGTTCCCTCAGCCTGGGGCCCCGAGGAAAAGCCAGAGGTCACCCACAGATGGGTGACTCACGAGAAACAATCCCCTTATGGGGAAGGCACTGAAATTTTTTTTTAAAAAGATTTTATTTATTTATTTGACAGAAATCACAAGTAGGCAGTGAGGCAGGCAGAGAGAGAGAGGAAGAAGCAGGCTCCCCACTGAGCAGAGAGCCCGATGCGGGGCTTGATCCCAGGACCCCTGAGATCATGACCTGAGCCAAAGGCAGAGGCTTAACCCACTGAGCCATCCAAGCGCCCCTGGCATATTTAAAAGCTCAGGAATAGGTGCTGAATCTTCTTAAATGTCTTTTCAGTGTCTCTGGTGATCCTAATATGACATATTTCCTGAAAACCTGTCTATTTGGTGACTTGAACAAGTAGATTTTAAACTATTGAGCCATTCTGAGTCCTGAGACATCTCACTGGGTTACAGGGCCACACCGGAGTCTGTACGTTCAGATGCTTTGTGTGTGTGCTTTCCCTCTTCTTTCCTTAGTGAGATCAATGATTTGACTTGTGTTTTAATTTTCCCAAATATGCAACCCATGGTCTTTTGTACCATTTGGAACTGGAGTTTTACTTCGTGGCTTTATATGTAGTTTTATAGATCTGTGTATACAGAACTTTTTCAGAGGCACTTTGAAAGAAGGCACATTCTGTATGTTTGAAGTATCTCCATTGGATACATATCCATTTTGATTATGTTCATTTTCTTTATTATGTTTATCTAGCTGGCATATAGTATGCTCTTAACTGGGGCCTTCTAGATACTTATTTTTTGCCTACTTGTTTTGACATGAGTAAAAGGTGTTAAGAACAAAGACCTTTTGTTACCATTCTATATATCTATTTTTCTTTGTATTTTCTGTAGTTCTTTATGAAGTTGGGTTCTGCTTTTCAAAAATCTATGAATTTCCACTACACTCAGATTTCCATTCTGGAGAAACCTGATATCCATGTTTCTACCCCCGCATGCTTGCTTTTTTGAATTTCTCTCTTTTGTAAATAAGGTGAGTTTTCAAAAAGATTGACTTGGATAGGTTATACACTTACATTATTCAAGACAAGTCTCCAGTCCCCCTCCCCAACCCTTGAGCCCCACTCTTGCACATCTGAAAAGGCGTCTTCTTCCTTGTACTGTTATCTGACGGGCAGCACCTGCCCCTGACCTCTTTTTAGTTTCTTACGGACCATTCCAGATCATCTTTGTGCCTCTGTAAATGGGGGAAAATCCCGAAAAGGGGTTTCCCTTTCCCCATTTTTGTGACATTGTCGGTAATGAACAAGACACATCTTTATGTTTATCTGGATACCATTTATTGGATATAATATTCTTAACAATGGCTTTCTCTACGGAAACAGGTGGTCACCTGTAGAACCCCAATATGAGAAACATGTACAAAAGCAACAGACTGCAACGTAAAAGGAATGTGAAAAAAAAAAACAACAACTTAGCAAATGGAAGCTTTATAAATGGACAAAGCACGAAGAACTTAAGGAACCGGTCTGTCTCGCAGCTGTGAGTGTGCCGTGCTAAGTGGCGTGCAGCCAGCGTGGTCCAGTGGTCAGGATTTTACTGAACAGTTGTCGCACACGCTCCAACCATGGGTCTTCCCCACAACCTCCCAATTCGACCCGATAGAAGGCCAAACAGACCCATTAGCTCTGCCATTCCTCGTCCTGCCTAGGACTCTTAGAGGATTTTCTGTCTTTCCAATTTGATACTTTTTGTTTTTCTAGCAGTGTTTGCTTATAGACCACGGACATACATGTCATTCCACTTCTTTGTGAAACTAAAAAGATCACGAGCTATTTTGTCTGGATTTAAACTGCACTTAAATTGAGGACTGAATATATTATTTTCTGGAAGGAGACTCCCGGGGGGAGCGTAAGACATGTCTTTTGCAGATGATGTGGAAAATCAGGATGGGTTCCAGAATATTCAACCTGGAAGAGCAGAATCCCGCTGAGAATCCCTTTCACTGTGTGGTAAATCTCTGGGCTATCACTACCCGTTACTGAATGTTGTAACAATTTTATATGCAGTGTTTTGTCTCCTAGTTTTTCTCCTGTGAAACAGGCTCTCAGGGCCGGACTTGTCAGCTGCCACTGCTGTCGCAGGAGCAGAGAGGGGATTTCCATCCGCGTGCAGGTCAATACAAATGGCTTCTAGAAGCATCCTCACTGCGCAGAAACGGATCTTAGCCTGGGGCTCACTGATCTTTCTTAGTGTGTAACTTGCATCAATATCGGAGTTTCCAAAAAGGTTTTAAGGAAATAGATGTGAACAGGAACTGTAGAGTGAGTCAAGGGAATTGTGCCATCGTGGGTAAACTGATCTTCTAGGGTGGGGGATGTGCCTGTGGGAGGGACGATGCTGGATTCGAAGCTGGGGCGCCGCTGGTGGGCTTGCTCCGAGCCGCCACTCTGGAGAAGAGTGGGCTTTGGGCGTCCAGCGGCTGGGCTGGGGGCAGGGTAGCGACACGCCGCCACAGCCCACACCCACTTGGGCTGACCTACGGTAGCCCTGAAGGCAGAGACTTGTCACGTGGCAGGGACATCGGCACTGGGTTTGCTGTGGAAAAGCGACTGGGCTCTGGGTGATAAGAGGCAAACAGATGTATTAGCCTCTGCTGTGTCCAGATGTGTACGTGGGTCTGTTCCTGAGTCGTGGTAGGGGGACGGGTCACTGTAGCAGCCTGGGGCAGCCTCTGAGGTGGGGGAGGGGAAGATGGCAGCTGCAGCGTCGCCCACCAGCCAGCATCCCGTATGAAGTCAGACCTCGGGGTCAGCACGGCACCGTGAAACTCCTGGAGAGGGCTGGTACCCTGTTTATCTGGGTCACGTGTGGCGACCCGGGGTCCTACCGACAGCAGGGAGGAGAGCTCCAGAGCGAGTCTGCCCTGGGCCTGCTGCTTCCAGAACACCGAAGGGAGCCCCCCCTTGCAGAAGTTTTCAATGAAATCCGCCTCAGGAGGAAAGCCCGCCCAGGGGTCAGGTTGCGTGAGAAAGATCCAGTCCAGCTGCTCAGGCATCTTGCCCTTTTAGTTATTAGGGTCGCATTGGCTCAGAATACTTAGTAAACATCAACTGAGATGGCAGGAAGGCGCTGGGGCATTCTAGCCGGCCCAGCACCAGGCTCTCTGCAGCACCGGGGAGATCACAGCTTGACACGACACGGATCAGAGTCTTTGCTGCTTTTCTTTGAGGGGATGCAGTGATGGCGTTGCACTGATTTGCAGAGAACAACGGCCTGTGGTTTCAGCCTGAGCCTTCATAATAAAGAAGGCATAAAAATGTCCCCTCTGAGACCAGTCAGGAGTATTTATGCTCATGTAGTTTAATTTGTTGCTTTTGTGGTTTCTGTGATGTCATCCCACATGTGTAAGCTGGAAAATTCACACTGGGAAGTGTAACCTCTGTATGCATATTTGGACAATGGAAAATGTTATGCATTGTTTCTCTTGGTTGCTACACATCTGATTCCATGTGTCAGGGAAACAAACTGTTACCAAAAAATTCAGGAGATAAACTTTAAAGAGATTGCCTGGTAGATTAGCCCTATACTTCCCGGTAAGTGGGGTCATGTAAAGCTACAATGATAACAAGATGGGGGAAGGACAGTGACAACCCTCAGGGCCTGCTTTGGGTCTAGGGACATTAAATTTCTCAGTGATGGCCTTATAAACTCAAATCAACCCTTATTCATGCCTATAAAACGTTAAAAATGTTTAAAATAGACTGCCATGGAAATAAAGTATTGATTTTTTGTTTCAATCATTTATAAGAATATTAAAAGGGAGAGGTACACCTCCCCACTGCTTCCCCCCTTCCCCTCGAAAACATCCCTGGTTGTGGTTCTTTTCTTTAGTTATATTAAAATGGAACATATGCTAAAATGCTTCATTTGATAAATTCTGTATCTTGGAAGTATTGTTACTTTAATATCTATATTTGTCAAGAGATGTTAGGTTTAAACATATTTGTACTCAAAAATAACTTGTGCGGCTCTATAAACGCAATTTGGGCTGTAGAGAGAGGACTGTGTCATCAGTGCAGCCCCTAAATGACCACTGATGACATGTGTCACCAGAAGATCACAGCGTTAACCTTTTTTAATACCAATCTGTTCCTGGTTCTCTGAAATGGAAGCACAGGAATTCTAGCTAAGGACAGACAAAAAACAACCAAAACAACAAAAGACAAAATTCCCATCCTCTTCCTGACAATAGGGGAGGGGCAAAATGACAGATCTAAGAATCTGGGCATCTGTAAAGACAATATCCACATAACGCACCATAAAAATTCTGTAAACTTTTCAACAGCGCGTGTTTTGGCCTTGCTACAGTTACCAAATGTACTATCAATTACAGCAATTCCATAGGTATTCATCAGCAGCTAATACTAACATGGCTTTGCCTTTTTAAGAAAATAATAATTGTATGATACACAGACGTACTCTATAGGGGTTGGAATGTATCAGATCTGGGCTCCCTTTTGTGTGTTTGCGACATGGATTTATTTAGTTTATCCGTGATCATGAGTACTATGTTGCCTAGAGACAGTGGGGAACAAGGGGCGAGTTAAATGCAGTCTTGTTTTCCGGAAGGCAAAAGCTGATTCTTGGTATATTCCTGGTCTCTGTGCTTCAAGGCCCAGGCGAACTGCTGAAAGGACCCCAGCTGAAGTCTTTGTCATAAACCACTCGGAGCGAGTTACAGAACTGTTGTCACCTGCTTTCGAGTGGGAAAAGGAGTCACGTATGCCCCGACTACAAGACAGAGGCATAATGGCATTTTACCTTGTCTGAGGATTTTTGTAATTTTCGTGCCATTAGTACAGGCAGCTTCAAGATCTGTGTGAAAACGTCTCCCCAGTCAGACATTTGAAGAGTAAAAAGTTGAAGGGGCCGCTGCCCAAGACCGCATTTCATGAATATTTAGGATTAAGAAATCGATTTCCTTATCACATTCTGTGATGCTCAACGGGTAGGTTGCGAGTGTTAAAAAAAAAAAAAAAAAAGAATTCAGACCTTATGCTGAAAACATCTTTTAGAGAGTCCCACAGCCAAGCTGGGAACACAGAATGCCCCCGAAATAACTGACAAGTAACTTAAATGGATGGTAGACAGCCTGCCACACGGCATTCTGTTTGGTTGTAGTTTTTGTGGGCATAAGGAGTCTGCCTAGTTTTTAATAAGCTGAATTTTGCAAGAAGAGATTTTTATCTACAACATTGATTCACTAGATCTGGTTACTGGTTCACATCTGAAAATAGTTACGGTCCCATGGAAAGCCTCATCTATCTGTCTGAACACAGAATCATTGTATTACAGTTGAGAAGATAAGGTGGTAATTTGCTTAGCTCCAAGCAGTACCGGGGCTGGAGGCTTGCAGTGCCTGGGTGTAGCCTGCTTGCACAAACACCCCCCTTCCCCATCTAAACAAGGTGCTGAGGCCACAGCATCGTGGGAAGGGCAGTGTTTCTGTAAAGCAATGGTCTTTGCCTGCTCTCCAAATGTGTTCAAGGCCTGCGAGCTCAAGGTCAAGTTTCTGCCTGGCCTTGTGTTCCAGTCTATGCCCTGGCTCAGGTTCTCTCCAGACCCTCCCGGCCAGAAGCCAGGGCCTCCCCTTCTATCCTGGACCTTCAGGGTGTGGCTGCTGGTGGGCTGAGGCCCAGGGGCTCCCTGAAAGCCCAGCCCAGCCTGGCCCTGGCCTGAGATCATCGGGGGTTCCAGAGAATCACTCAAGGTTCTGCCTGGGGTCTCCTGAGCTGGGTCTGTGCCATGACCACAGCCGTGGAGAGATTGTTGAAGAACTGTTCTGCTAATAAAGCCTCGATCAAAAAGACAACCTCCTGTCCAGAATCCCATGCAGCATGAGATTTCAAGTTCACTGAACTACTGAACGCGCACAAGGCCTCCTTCCGTGGAAAACTCAGTGATGGTTAAAAAAAAAAAAATGCCTCCCACAGCGCACTGCACTGGAGCCAGCATCGGGCATAAATTAATAATTTACAAGTTCCTGAGCAAGTGTACAGAGCACCATAGCACAGCACAGCACCGACGGCAGTAGCTCGAGTTCCGAGAATATGGGTGTTTTAAACATTTTTTAAAAAATTGTAAAAGTTGGTACAAAAAAACGGACTCCAACTGGAGTCGAACGGTAGTGCAAACTTCTGTCTTCGCTGTCGACTTGCTTCTCACTTCGTGTAGGCAGTGTGGGGGGGCCTGCCCAGGTTGGTGGGGGTGGGCTGGTGGAGGTGCTTGGGAGCAGGTCTGTGGCAAGAGAAAAGAAAATGAGATTGTAGGCGGAGCCCCCCGAAAGTGGCTTGCAAATCTAGGGGCTCTTCTCCTGCCCTCTGCGGAGCCTCGGGAATCAGACCCCACTCCCCATGCTGAGGGCTTGGGACGGCCCTGGCGGGTGGCAGGCTTGCGGGGCCCCTAGGGGAGGCTGCTGGCGGCTTATGCCAGCAGGCCCCTGGAGGAGCCCTCACCGGAGCTCCACCTCCTCTTCGCAAGGGGACTCTGGAACCGTGCCCCGCCCTAGAAAAACTAGGAGCCACGGAGGTCCTGGAACCTTCTCTAGGAGCCACATGAGAAAAAGCAAAACCTAGGTGAGACCAATTTTTGTGATGCATTTCACAGAACTCCCCCTCGTGGCCGTTCGTATCAGTACGGATGTCTCCATGGGAACAGTCCCTGAGCTACCAGGGCTCTGGGACCCCGAGTGGTCCCCATCCCGCGTGCGTCTACACTGATGGTGTGTCGTTTCTCCACAGCGCGCCTGCAGTGACCCGATGAGCCCGTGCGCGTCTGGGGAGCAGAGCTGGGCATGTGGGAGCCCTCGGAAGTGAATTCTTCTCCTTTGAGGGCAAGACCAACACCAGCTTGCGCCGGGGTCAGCGGCCGGCAGAGGGGACGACTGGCCACGGCTTAGTGGCATTTAAAAAGGGAGCCTTCCCCTAATCGTGTCCACGTAAAGCGGTGCTTTTTCTTTTGAGCTAGAAAGGTAACTCTAAGACTGGCACACGAACCACAGGGAAACAATTAGCATGCTCTGCAGTCTTTCTGTATTTCCACAGTCGGGACTGAAGCCGCAGCTCTGCCCCCTTGACCGGCATTATCTCTGGGATTTATGAGGCCGCCTGTGCT
>PISX010006322.1:41674-99193 GCA_004024625.1 Mellivora capensis
CTTTCATGTTTTTCACGTAACTTGTCTCATTAGGAGTTTATAGAATAGTGGCTCGGTTTGACACCTAGCTGGCAAAATTCCCGGGAATGGGGTAGCTCTCGAAAACCAGTGTGGGCCAGTCCCGGGTGAACCTCCCTGGGTCCCTTGTCCTCTGGGACAGGGTAAGCGATGACCGTGGCTGGGCGACAGTCGTGAAAGGGGATTCTTTTTGTTCGTTGGATGGAGAAGCTCCCCGTCGTCCCAGGTGTGCAGGAGCTAACCTTCACCTCCCCTCTCTCGTTCAGCTGTGACCACCACCCCCCAAACTCACCTCCTTTCTGGGGACCCCAGGGATGGGGCAGAGTTTATGAAGGTTTCCAGTGGTTTGGGGGGTATAATCCACCTTCACGGGATCACACCACTTGGGAGCTGTTCGTCTTCACCACGTGGGTGGACAGGGCCTGGCTCACCTCAAGAGCCATAGGCTTCCCAAGCTCACGATCTAGTGCTACTTGATCTTGGTTTCTCTTAGGGACACTGGGGTGCTTACCAAGAGCCACTGGGCGACCCTGGGGGTTACAGGCTTGTGAGTGCCTCATGCTAACGTTCCTGTCAGCTTGGGCAACCCTCTTATGCTGTTCCCGGGTACTGGGGGACAGGAAGCCTGGCCTTAGACTATCGGCCCACGTCCTGATGGGGCTGGGAAAGCACAGGCCAGTGTGGCTGCCGCACATGGTTCTGGGGAGAGAGAGAGGGGCTGTTACACTGACCTGAGGGGCACCAGGCGGAGCCCAGCCTCCTGCTGTCCTGGGGCCTTGGCTGAGGCACTGGCGAGCCGGCTGGTCCTGCTCAAAGGATCTGCAGGCAGAGGCTTCTGAGGAGGGTTTGGCTTGCGAGTTCCCTGCAACAAACCACAAGACCGTGCGATCGCCCGTCTCTGTGAGCTGGGACCAGGCCCTCACCTCAGGCGCCACCGGAGTCCCCTGCGACATGGCCGGAACCAGAGACTGGGGTCAGGGGCCAGGCTCCACAGGTTTCACGTCTAGAGTAAACTTGCTGAACGTGTCCTCTCACCATACAAGCTGTTGACCTTTGTTAATCTTCTCGCCAACATTTCTTCTAATATTTAAAAGATGTTTCAATAGCCTCGCCTAGTTACAAAGGAGGGGCTCCAGAGGCCACCCTGGTCCCAGGCCTTGGGCAACAGTGCACACTGGCATTTGGGGCCAATTTTACCTGGAAGAGATGAGCTTTCCTGTGCCTGCAAGCTTCCTTTCAATTTGTAAAGACCTAAAACTGAGAGGTTGGTAAAAAATCTTAATTTTCCAGAATCCTGTAACAATTCATCCAGCTGCGAATGAATGTGCCAACACAAGTGATCATCTTCCCTCCACCACCGTGGTGTCCCTCTACCCCACGACAATCCAGATTGCTGAGTGAAATGCACTGAAATTCTTCTACCAAAATACTTAATTCAAAGAATCACAAACTCACACAGAACATGACAACGAAGAGGAAAACCTAAGAATGTGTTTTGAGGGACAGGCGTAGCTCTCTAAGGAAGCTAATGGGAAGGTCATATTGAGCAGAGCATGAACTTGGGAGTGACACTCTGAAGACCAAAGCTTTGGGACTGTGCCGGTTACTTAATATGCCTAAACCTCAATTTCTTCCTCTGTAAAATAGGGAACAAAAGCACCTATCTGAAAGCACCTACACAGACTACATAAAATGACGCGTGGGGGCGGGAGACGGGCACCTCGGGGGGGGGGGGGTCAGTCGGCGAAGCGTCTGCCTTTGGCTCAGGTCACAATCCCGGGGTCCTGGGATCGAGCCTCACATCGGCTCCCTGCTCAGCAGGGAGTCTGCTTCTCCCTCTGCCTCTCTCCCTGCTCTCTCTCTCTCTCTCTCTTTCTCTCAAATAAATAAAATCTTAAAAAAAAAAATGCTTAGGAAGCCCCCAGAACATAGATAATGATTAATACTGTCAGCATTCCCTCATGCCACAAATTTTAAAATGCTTAATGGAAATATGAGAAAAGCAACAAACAGAATATAGTAAAACCACAAGTCACTTGTTTTCAGGGGCCCCTTCCCCTGGCTATTCTGAGAAGAGGGGGTACGGGGGGGACGCGGGGTGGGAGGTCAGTTAAATGTTGACCGTGTTCTCCTCTTGGCCCACGGAGAACACGCTGCCAAGACACCTTCTTCTCTGGTCTTTGGAGCCTAGAAGCACTCGCAAACGCACAGCAAGTCTGTAGGAAATGGTGCTAGAACCTCAAGGGAGACAGGATGTCCTAATAAGCAGATGACCTACTTCCCTGGCATAGGCTCACTATTCCATACTTCCAAGACCACTTAAGAGGATTTTGAAACACTTGACTTGAATTTCTCACAGTACTTACCCCACTAAAATTACATTTCCTCCGCAAATGGGGCTCAGCTGAAAGAATGCAAATGTGTATAATCACCATTGAGCACGTCTTTGTAGGCAGAGGAAGCAAGTCTAGAAACCACAGCTGTAGGGAAAGTGTGCCAAGTTGAAACAGCGAGCAACGGGCCACTGACCAAGGGATAGACTTCAAAGAGGCATTTCTCTACCAGTTCTTATTAAAGGAAACAAAATAGAGCAAATGCCTTAAGTAGGCAGAAAGACCATCTAACATGCCTACGAGGCTGCATACCGAGCATGGGCTATTTGGAGAGTCAGCCAGGCTCTGCAAACACGGGGGTTACTTAGCCCCTAAGTTGTGGAGGGTGGGGGGGTGCTAACAGGACCTTCCTCAGGAGGTTGCTGTGAGGACAGAACCATTAACTGGAAAGCTCTCCACGCAGGTCCCAGCACACAGTGTCCAATGAGTTATGGGTAAGCTGTCTCACAGCTATTAGGAGCGAATTTACCATCTAAAGGTACTGTAATCCTACCAACAAACTTTGGGTAATAAACTATGGGAATACATCAAACTCCATGTCCTAGAAGTTGGCGGAAAACTATGAGCAAGAGATTAGCTTGTGATGTAAAAATGAATGCACGCACCTATAAAACTGAAAAGCTTTGAGGTTTAAATGATTCATTCTTCAATGATACTGGTTTTGCTCCCAAGAATGAGTAAGTATCTGGTCTTGGTAATAAAGATAATGTCAGGTTTTTATTGCAGTGCTGGAGAAAAAGTGAGACCCCTGTTATAATGTATCATAATACATTAGGATTTATCAAAGAAACTCAGGAGATAGTTAGCTTGGCCATTCATTCTAGTTTGTTGGGGACATTTGCAATTTATGTTCATGGCCCTGTTTAATTATTAATCACCACCTCTCTCAGCTATGTTCTAGTTTAAAGGATAAATTGTACGGTCACCACAGTGACCAAAGCCCAAACAGTGGAAATGTTGATCGAAAGTTCTGACCTCAAACCCTGGGATCCGCAAGACCCCGATCCACTGTGAACCGGTCACACTCACTGATGCTGCCTAGGTGAGAGGTCTACTTCCTGCCAGTCCTGAACAGGCCCAGCAGAACAGCAGAGTTAGTGAAAGAGGAAGCATCCTCCCTTCTCAGATGTCAGGCATGACGACGGGGAGCCTACAGACAGGTGCGAGGAAGCCCTAGCCACATAGGCCAGGACCTTGCAGGAAGAGGTAGGGTTCCCACACACCCTGTCAGGCACTGCTTTTCCTGCTGCCTTTGCAAACCTCGATTTCCAAGAAGTCCAGCCTGGCCACAAAGCCTCATCAGAATGGAGTAGAGAAAGGACTCCTGGCCAGACTGTTCATACTCAATACATATTCCTGTAGACCCATTAAAATCAGAAATTCAGGCTCCTGTTTCTCTCCCTTTTCAACTTCCAGATATTGAAGGAAAAATCGAGATATGCCATTAGGTAGAACTGTCCCCATTTGCCCGTGTTCTGCTCGTGTTTTAGTGGCAGCTACATATTTCAAAGTTTTGAGAGGGTTGAGAATACAGTTCTAAATCTAAACAGAGTCCTCTGCCTTGGCCCCCATCAACTGTTATCTACTTCTGTGTAAGCCACGGCCAATGCATCCTGCTTATACGAGACCTCTCCACGGGAAGAGGAGATGTTATCACAGGAAAATGCCAGTGATGCTGCAGACATCCCTGATGAGCTCACGCAGGGTCGGGGACGCCATCAGCCTCCCCGTCCATACTCAGCCTCTCTCTGGCTCTGTGAGGAATATACGTCAAGAGCACTCCAAGGCCAACCAGTTCTCAGGGAAATGCTGCAATTTCTTTTTATTCTTCCTTCAAAAACGCAGAGGTCTCAACAAATCGGCTCCCTTAAAAGAACACACTTACACCGGTCTGTAAGGTGACCTTGACCCTTCTTTCTGAGACTACCTGAAGACAGTGTAGAAAATGCATATAAAGGAACAACACTCCATCTTTGAGGAAAACTTACAACCCCCAAAAGGAGGTGAAGTATCCAGTAGGCCAGCATGAAGAAAGGTCCCGGGATGCAGCAGATGTCTGCCATTGCCAATCTGACATTGGGGAGGGGGAAACCCTTGCTTGAAGCAGGTGCGAGGAGCGAGCAGATACGATACCATGATACGTCCGGGCTGCACAAGCAACAGCACAGACAGGCCCAGCCATCTGTGCAGGCCTGGAGCAGGGCCAGGGCCCACACAATCCATGCTGGGAGCAGGGAAGGCCAGACCCCTCTTCTCTCAGAGCCCTGAGCACTGGCCTGGCCTTTCCCTCAGCTGTCTTGTGACTGGATTTCCAGGAAGAACTGCCCACTTCTAGGGAGGAATTGGACACCCTAGGAAAAGGAAGGCAAATGAAGAACCCATCCTGCAAAAATGTCTGTCTGTAGAAATGAAAAAGGGAGGGAGCAAAACTCAAATAAAACCATGAAAATCAAGGAAGAGAACAGCACCGAACACAGGCCTGTGAGGGTCCCAGCCAAGGGAGACGACAAGTTCCACAGTACAACAAAGACCACAGCAAAGATGACACAACATATGTACAAGTGGTGTCACTTAAGGGATCTGAGTGAAGACAGAAGAAACACCCACAGTTATTTTGTAAAACTTTCCTAACACAGAGAGGGTCAGATCCGTGGACTACAAGGGCACCCTGTTTCCCCAGGACAATGAATTTGACTCCTCAATAGTAAGATGCAAGCTACAGAAGTTACCAGACAGCAAAGAGACCAAATCATTTCACTTAAAAGGACAGAAAAAAGGCGCCAGCTTCTGATTTGTCCAGGGCAGATGGAGGAAGCCCACGTGTAAGAGTTCTGGGAAGAAAAACATGTGACCTGTTAATTTTATATGCACGCTGTGGCTGAGAAGTGAAAGTAACAGCCAAGTTTCTTTGAACATGCAAGAGTCAGGGATTGTACCTCTGCAGGGCTCTCATGGAAGGAGGTACCATAGAATGTCATCAGCTAGCCAGGCAAGGAATGAATACATGGCAAAAAGATTGTCCATGAGCGTCAAATACTTTCAGCATAGACCTGCATCAGTCCAAACTGTGGTGTTCATGGCTATAGAACAGAACGTTACAGAGCACGGTAATGGAGACAGTACAGACCTAACCAGCTGGGAGGTGAATCTCCCATTTCTGGTTATATGGCAGGCTGGTTATTTTGCCCTATTTTCTAAAACCACTGAAATTATTGGATATATATATCCAATAATTATATCTGATAATATCATATATATGTATATTTTTATATATACGCAATATTTTTTTTGAAACAACAAAGAACTGCAAGATAGCAAGATATATCAGGTCCACATCTCACTGCAAGAAGCAGCCTGCAGAGCTGGGTATCTACTGAAGCTGAGAAGTCATTTGGCAAATTAGGGAAACCTAAGTTTTGGTTTTGATACCCTTGTATGGTGAGGGAGATAGGAGTCCAATGTCAGCACCAGCCCAAATTTAATAGGACACTATTCCCTTCCCTTCCCAACCTCTCCCCAATAAAGCTGGGCTCTACAAAGAACTATAACTCCAGTAAGAATGTCTGAGAAGTACTAGGAGACTGTAAGGAGAGGTCCCTTGGTGCTTGGCAGACCAATGGAGGAAAATAAAGCTCTAACTGCCCTTGAGGACCTGAAGCTGAGATCACATCACGTCAGTGGCTCAATCAGATCAAGTCATTGGAAGGGGTCTCAAACTGGTACTGCTCCCAGGCACCAGGCAGAGGCCAAATACATCCTCTCTGAAGGGTCACACCTTCATCCTAGATCTCAACTTCCAGATGGTTTTCTAGATAATTTTCCAGAAAAATGAGCAGCTCAGTAAAAAATTACCAAGCATACAAAGAAGCAAGGAATTGTGAAAGAGACCTCAGGAGTAATATACCGAAAGATTTCAGAATGTGGAATTATTTGAACACATTTTCTGTGTTTAAGGAAATAAAATATAAGTCAGCATATTGCAATAAGGAAAATTTCTAGAAATAAAAGGTAAATAAAACATAATTGCACCAAAAAGAATAAAATACTTAAGAATATGTTTAACCAAGGAGGTGAGACTATAAAACATGGATGAAAGAAATTGAAGACGACACAAACAAATGGGAAGATATTCCATGCTCATGGATTGGAAGAATTGTTATTAAGATGTCCATACTAACCAAAGGAATCTACAGATTCAATGCAATTCCTATCAAAATACCAACAGCATTTTTCACAAACAAAAACATAATTTGTTTTTTTTTGTATGGAACCACAGAAGGCCCCATTAGCCAAAGCAAACTTGAGAAAGATGTACAAAGCTGGAGGTATCACGAGCCTAGATTTTAAAATATACTACCAAGCTATAATAATCAAAATGGTATTTTACTTGTACAAAAATGGACACATTGATCAGTGGAATAGAAAATAGAGCCCAGAAATAGACACATGCTTATCTGGTGAATCTATGACCAAGGAGACAAGAATATACAATGGGGAAATGAGTGTCTTTAGTAAATGGTGCTGGGAAAACTGGACTACTTTCTTACACTACACACAAAAATAAGCTCAAAATGGGTTATAGACTTAAATGTGAGACCTGAGATCATAAACCTCCTAGAAGAGACCATAGGCAGTAATCCTTTTGACATTGGCTTTAGCAACATTTTTCTAGATACGTCTTCTTAGGCAAAGGAAACAAGTCAACTATTGGAACCAGTCGCAAATGAAAAGTCTTTGCATAGCAAAGGAACGAACAAAATGAAAAGGCAACCTATTGAATGGGAGAAGATATTTGCAAATGAGAGCTCCAATAAGGAGTTAATATCCAAATATACAAAGAACTTGCACATCTCAACACCAAAAAAAAAAAAAAATCCAATTTAAATATGGGCAGAGGAACTGAATAGACATTTCCCTAAAGAAGACCTGTAGATGCTCAACATACACATGAAAAGATGCTCAACATCACTGATCACCAGGGAAATGCGAGTCAAAACCACACTGGGATACCACCTCACCTGTCAGAGTGGCTGGTATCCAAAAGATAAGCAGTAACAAATCTTGGCGAGGATGTGGAGAATGAGAACCTCTTGCACTTTTGGTGCGACTAGAAGTTGGTGAAGATACTGTGGAAAAGAGTATAGATGTTCCTCACGACATTAAAATAGAAATATCATAGGATTCAATAATTCTCCTACTGGGTACTGACCCAAAGAAAACAAAGCCACTAATTTGCAAAGATATATGCACCCCTATGGTGACTGCAGCATTATTTACAAAGCCAAGACGTGGAAGCAGCCCAGTGTCCATCGATGGATGGATGGATAAAGAAGGTGTGGTGTGGATACACAATGGAATACTACTCAGCCATAAAAAAGAGTGAGATTCTAGAGAGTATTATATGAAGTGAAATAAGACAGGGAAAAACAAACACCCTATGATTTTACCTGTGGAGTCTAAACGTGTAATCCCAAAAACCAAACGAATGAACAAAGGCAGAAACCAATCCATAAATACAGAGAATAAAATCGGTGGTTGCCAGTGGGAGGAGAAGTAGGAGAATGAGCAAAAAGGAGTGAAGGGGAATGGCGGGTCCAGGCTTCCTGTTTTGGAAGCACTAAAGCCTGGGGACGAAAGGCACAGCGCAGGGAACACAGTAATGGCAGTGTATGGGGGAGAGATGGGAGCGAAGCTTCTGAGCATGGCCTCACGTACGGAGTTGTCAGAGCCCGTGTTGTGCACCTGAGACTAAAGTAACATTCTGTGTCAGCTGTCCTTCAAAAAAAAAGAAGGAAAACACAGTTGAATATAAGTGCAAACTGTGTGAAGCCAACTGTAGTTTGATACCATTTACGTAAATTGAAAAACATGGCGTACGATATATTCATTGGATATGCGTATGCATCTATGTGAACACATTGAAAAGGTTCTATAGACAAATCCACACCAACCTACAAAAGTGACCGTATCTGAGGCAGGTGCAGTGACATCGTCTGGGCTGCTTTGTTTTTCCTTTTTTTAAAAAAGGCAACTGTGCATGCCACCTGAGATTTAAATAGGTACATGCGTGAGAAAACAAGGAGGTAACAATGGGCTGTACCTGTGTGGTATAAATGTGGGTGAGTCCTACATTATTTTCACTCTTCTGTATTTCAAACGCCTTAACAACTCAAGACAACCAAAAGGAAATTAATTTCAACCTTTGGGCCAAAGGGAAAAAAAAAGGGGAAGTGTAGGTTATTTTAACACATGAATAGGGAGAACAGTACCAATCAGAACCAGTGAGCACAGATAATGCAGTGTTTGGAGGGAAATTCCTAGACCCCTGTGCTTATTTGGTAATGTACACATAAAATAAATACTGAAGTATGAACAGAAATGAAGTAAGGGTCTAAGAAGTTAGAGAAAGAAATCTAGGGATGGAGGGAGATGAGAGAGGGGAAAAGCACACATTAGAAAAACGAGGAGCTCTCATTTAGCAGAGACTCATTATACCAAAGGCTCATGATATTAGATATTTTCATGAAATGACCACAAAGCCCAGAGAGGCAGGTGTACTTGCCGTCCGGCACGCGCTGGGGGGCTAAGGTAGTGCTGCTGTGGCCGAGGGACAGAGACTGGGATGCTGTGTTGCTTATAAGGCCCCAGCCAGCTCCCGTGGGAGCTGCCGAGCAGCCAGAAAACGCTAATAAGACACAGGCCGGGAAAGGACAGAACAGCACACAGACGCAAGAAACAGGGTTGAGGATTACTCGATTGGCCCTGTAGACACAGGGAGTTGATTCCTACTTCATTTTACACACCAACAGCAATGGCAGATGGACCAAATATTTCAGTGTAGAAAAAAAAGATCACGAAAGAATGAGAAAAAAACCTTTGTATTCGTTGGGTAGGTAGGCCTTTCTGAAGACAATGAGGTGGCAGAGGAGAGGAAAAGAGTTTACGAAAAAGGAAAAAAAAAACCCACAAACAAAACCCACACACACACACACACACACACACAAAAACCGGATCTTATATCTTTGAAAAGAGGTTCTGCCTCATTTATGGGAAGAGAAATGTAGACACCACTTAATTTTTTAGCTATCATATGGGCAAAGAAAAGTAAACTCTCTGAATACCGTGTTGTTGGGGAGTTGGAGAGTAGAAGTCGGCAGGACTCCTTTCCAGGCTGTTCCGCCTCATCAGCTCATTCGGCCATTGGACAATCATCATGTTCCCGGGACGTTACCCCACAGATGTCCTCTGCAGGGCCCTGAGGTCCTCGGGCAAGGATATGCCCGTTTGATGCAGCAAATGATTGGAAACAACCCACGTGGCCCTCAGTAAAGGACAGGTTAAGTAATTTATGGGATGGCTCCACAGCAAAACACAAAGTAGCCAAAAGAACAAGGTGGACCCCCCATATCACTGCTCAGGAATAACCAGAGTGCTAGAGATGCTGGGGTGGGCTGCCATGTGAGTTCCAAACAAGAGGCTAAGCTGGCAGGTGCTAAAGGCGGGTGTGAGGTAGACAGTGTTTCATGATACTCTTTTCTCCAATTTTGCATGTTCAAAAATTTCCAATTTTTTGATAATTTCTCTCTGCAGAGAGAGAGACAGTGGAAAGGAGGCTTTCACCTGTATTCCAAGTTGTAGCTACAAAAGCCTAGTAACCTTGCTCGCTTCTGGCAAAGGAAGCCTGGGGGCAGAGGTGGGAGGGAGACCAGTTGTTTTCTAAGTAACCCTCTGTTCTGTTGGAATGTGTAATTATGGGCATATATGACCTGTTAAAAAACATAAAGGGTAAAATCAGCATCATTTTTGGGGCGCCTGGGTGGCTCAGTGGGTTAAAGCCTCTGCCTTCGGCCCAGGTCATGATCTCAGGGTCCTGGGATCGAGCCCCGCATCAGGCTCTCTGCTCAGCGGGGAGCCTGCTTCCTCTTCTCTCTCTGCCTGCCACTCTGCCTACTTGTGATCTCTCTGTGTCAAATAAATAAAATCTTAAAAAAAAATCAGCATCATTTTTTTCAAGTACAGCTTGCGTGTTTCTCATAACTTTCTAAATGAGTGGAAAGCAAACATCCCTTAGAAAACTGTGACTATCTGAATGGCTTTCCTCTGCGGTTCCTTCTCTCCAGAGAGATACAGGAAATAGATGTTTTTAAAGACAACACACGGGTCTGTCACATGAATAACTGGTATAGGATATGAAACCAGAGAAATTTCAGTTAAGATTCCTAGAAGTACTGGGCAGGTGGCAAGGAGAGGTCAGCAGGAGTCCAAGACCTTGGTAGCTACATTTCAGACTTACAGGAGGAAGGGACTCAACTTTTTATGAACTCATGACTCACAGAACGTGACGGCCGCAGGGGAATAACCGATAACGGGATGAGACTTATTTTTTACTACTTAAAATTCACATCCACTCGGCATATTCCTCTCGCATCTATTATACTCAAGGGACAGGACGTGGGTGTGCCTGGAGATGCGCCACCCAGTCTGCGCCTCCTGACATGGGCAGAACAGTGACAAGGTCACCCCCGGGCCGAGGCGGCAGGTGAGCACGGAGGCTCACGGGAGGAGGACGGCGGAAAAGGTCAGACAGGAGGCAGTCTCGGACAGCATCTGGGCAAAAGGGGGGAATTTGGAAAGCAGCGAGCAGGCATGGCGGGGTGGGGGGTACAATTTCCAGCACTCGTGCTCAGCGATTAGCTTTTGGGTTGCCTGGCTCAACGAAGGTTTTTAGGAAGATCAGCTTCATTGTATTTCATCTCACTTCCTTGGGAGAACATCTTGACAAATGGATTTCCTTTTCTCATTACATATAAGCATTTCTGATGAGAAAGGATCTAAATCATCAGATTTCCAGGCTCCGTGAGCGCTGGTTTAAATACCAGACACCCACACAGGCCAGAAGGGTACAAGTCCTTATTCATTCAAATGCTGAGTTCATTCTGTTGACAAGGACTTGGAAAGTCAGGGCTCAGCCTCGGAGTCCAAATTCATTCATTTTGCTCACATCTATATCCTAAAGCATCTGGGAATGAAGAGCTGTTGTTTACCAGGAACAGCTGGGGGTACGGAGGTGGAACTGTTCGGCGCCCCCTCTGCGGGGCTGGGGAGGGAGGGGATTTGGAGCTCCTTGAAACAGACATTGTAACCCCCCACCCCCACCCCAGGCCACTGAAGAAAGTCGTCGTTCTGCAGCCCTCTCAGTCCACAGAGACCGCACGAGAGGAGCTGGGCTCGCTTGACAAAACAGGATTTGTAGTAAGTTCCGCAGACACAGCCAAGGTGCCGATGAGAAGCGCCTGTCAGAAACACGGAACCGACCACCTCCACCTCTGCCGAGCATGCATGTAGCCTTCTTGGTATTTGAAAACGCAGCCCCAGGAACCGCTCTGATTCCGAGCAAGGACCAGCTCCAGGAGAGACGAGTCAGGTCCCAGAAGGACCAGAGCTCGCTCGCGTCCCAAGCAAGAGGACAGAGAAATGCAGGACTCTCGTGTTACGGACAAGCCTCTACAGGATGCCAGGAGGTCCGTCCCCCCTTCCCCCTCAGCACCTTGTATCTCTGCAGCAAAATGGGGGCAAAAATGAATTCAACAGGGCAGAGATGGTCGGTGGTCTGAACTAGGCTAACCTGAAGCTTCAACCAGAACAGTGTGCCTCCCTCCTCTCCAGCTACCCACCTGTCCCGGACTGCAGGCAGCGAACATGGCTTTCCCACCTCTGGGACCCTTCCTCCCAAGCTGTTCGGCCTCACGTGCCTGGTTTCATCCTCTGCAAAATGGGGCCAGGAGGGCGTCAGCTCCCAGGCTCTGGGAGATGGTCAGAAATGCCCATAAAGACGCTTGGCTCAGGAATGCTGGCCACGTCTTCGGTGCTCAGTAAATGTTTGCTATGTTACACCGATTTAAAATAGAAATAGAAAGCTCCCGATACCAAGACAATTAGTACAACCGCACACCCAGACACATACATGCCCACAGAAATACACTTCACTCTTCGGTTTTGAGAATAAAAATAGCAATGAATGCTGTCGCCCCCATTTTGAGGACATTTCTGCAGTGCAGAGAAGCTGTGCCAGAAATAGGGCCGGCAAGCATTCTCGGGGGCCTACCAGCTCTTTCAGGAAAAGACTCTGATTCAGCAAAAATCAGTCTCAGGAGCGGATCCAATTGTCCTTTTTTGGTTCTTATTTTCCTGAAGAAGCTAATCTGACTAGAAAAACAATCTCAGCCAGTTCAGTATTATAATTCACTGATAAGATTGCTCAGAGGAAAAGCACTTCCTAGCATTTTCCAGGAAACTAAGGGCTTAAAGAAATCAACAAAAATGACCCTGGACCAAATATCCTCACACATCAGCATGTATAGTTCAAATGCCATTTTATGGGGCAAACCTTAAAATAAAATATAGATAAATGCTAAAAGAGTGACACTTGCATGAAAGTTTTGCTCTTTAGAAGAATGGCCCGGCTACGGATTGAAGGTGCCTCTTAGGCTCCCTTTAGAATCCTGGCACATTTCAGTCTGACAGCCGAAAATTGCATTGCAATCTGCTGCTACTTAGTACAGCCCTCTCTAGACATAATTTTCTGTGAGCAGAAATCTTTTTTTTTTTTTTTTGACAGAAATATCTATTTCTTAGATGTGACATTGAACACGTTTTTATTTAAACTTTAAATGACTTCATTAAGCCAATTAATCAGAATAAACTGCATAAAGGCATTCAGGGGGATATGTCCTTGAAATCTAATGAAAAACCCCAACAGTTTGTCCCCATCTGGCTCTCTTCTCTTCCAGGAGCAAAATTACGCACACCGATGTCTGGCAGTTGAGAAGACGAGTGGTCTTCCTATCTTCCAGGCTTTGGAGGGTCGCACCTCACTGTTCAGGCTTAGGTGACTTGAGGCCCTCTCTTATGTGACAGGAGGTCCCTTGATCTGTGCCCAAACTCTTGTCATTTTCCCTGTGGTGTCTTTTGTACCAGGCTGCTGCCTGCCTCCTCCCCTGGGCTCCCCAGGTTCGGATCCTCTCCAAGCATCTCAGACTTGCCTCTGTAGGCGCTGTCCTCCCCCTGGACATCAGCCTCGCCTCCCTACTTGGGACTGGCTGGAGGCCACCGTGATGATGGGCTGCATGCTTCCCTGAGAGTTTAAGTAGGTCAGAGGGCACCAGCACACAGATGCTTCCCCTCCAAGGTCCCTAGCTCACCCAGTGTTTCTGGGGCCTCCCTCCCTTCTGGAAGTCATGTCAGTTGACTTCATGAACCAAGTGTGGGGTCCAGACAGCCATCCTCTGGCTAGATTCTGTGCAGGTCATCAACTGCCAGGTGTCTGTCCCTCCTGTCCCGGCCCGGGGCTCAGGCTGGAGCCTGCCACCTCAAGTGGCTTCTTCCCAAGAATGTCTTTTCAGACTTCTGCTCAAGACGCACACTTGCTAGGTGCTGTATCTTCTCCCCTTACTACACATTATTCTATTTTTAAAAAAATGATCATAATGATAATATTGACTTTTTTGGGGGGGGTGCCAAGTTGAGTGATTTTTAACACTTTCACAGAGAAAAACAACAGAGCATATATTAGAATAACCACCTCCGGAAGGGCTCTGAAGCCTTCTGGGACCCGTGCACAGACTTCCTTTCCTCTTCACTTCCTGCCAGACCCTGAGATGAACCAGCCGGCAGCAGGACCCACGGAAAAAGGTACCTGGTGCTTCCAAAGTGGTGTGAAAGACGGAAACGTCTGATTGGTCTGATCCCTGCTGCCCCCCCCCCAAACCCCAACACACACAAGGGAGACTTCCTGCAGGGCAGGATCAATGCCACGCTGGGTGTGGTATTCTGTGATGCTCCCCAACGACACAAGGCACAACCGTAGGCAGTCACACAACTCTGTGGCCCCCTGTGTCCTCCTCCTCTCCTGCTCTCGAGCCCGCCTTCTGCCTTTCATGCTCTGGGGGAACTTGGCAAGTCAGCCAGCAGCCAGATGAACGCACCGCCTTAAGTTTTCTCTAAAATAGCTGGCAGGGTGAAAAGGAAATGAAGAGTTTGTTTCTTCGATCAAGGCCAAGGAGGTAGGTTGAAAAGTTTGTGTTCCAAGGGACTTTTTGCTGCAAAGGAAATGGTACCTGGGAAGGGGACGTCTGTGGACAAGACGGGGAGCAGAGTCAGACGTCCTCGATTTGTATAAATCCACAGAATGCTGGATAGAAAGATCAAACATTTAGCTTTTTGATGTGAGGTATATATTGTGTTTATGGTAAGGTTTTCCTTCTGGAAGGTTCGGATGGTAAGTCTGGATGAACGATGCATGGCTAGCCATGTAGTTGTGTGTTTGTCAGGTTGTGGGGGACCGGGCACGGGGACTCGAAAGTGCAGTGTCAGTCAGTGGATTTGATCTGTGCTGCCAAGAATAAGCCACCTCCAAATACAGCCCACACCTGCACGGAATTAATTCCAGCTCTCTAGTGCGATGGGGGAGGAAGCGCGAGCCTAATCTGTATCATATGTCTCGGAAAAGCTCCAGACAGACACCAGCCTGGAATGAGAAATGTGGATTTTTCAGTTCCTAATGTTTAAAGGGTAACATTTCCTTCGTTTCATAAAACAGAATGAAGGCCTTTTTTGGGGCCTGTTTTTAAAGGAAATCTTGAGGGAGTGACTTCTGTAGGCATTGGCTGCTGTCAGGAAAAAAAGATACCAGCAAGTGGAAATATTTTGCCTCAGATCCCATGGTCTGTCAAAGACAGTCCCAGTTTGACATGGTGCATAGGCAAGTTGTTTAAAGAGAGACATAAAAAGCCTCAGCATGAGGAAATCCATGGGAAAAGAGCTGGCAGGCTCTGCAGATATCTGAAATTTACATGCAAAGTATTGAGTACGGGTGCATTTTCCGGGGGTTCATAGCTTTCATCAGATTCTCGAATAAGTCCATCACCCAGAAAAGTTTAGGACATTAGGATATCTTCGCTGCCTTCCCCCAATGTAAATCCGAGACAGGTTAGAAAAATAACTGTGGAAGAACTCTCAACAGCCAATAAAATAAACAGAAGAGACTAGGGGTAGACCCTGACTGATAGGGACATGGAAGGGGACTTTGCAAGCACAAAGAAAGGGGAGAATTCACACAAAAGACAAATACATTTAATAGGCAAAACTGGAATTCCTTTTACACCCCCAAAATATCATAAATAAAATTTAAAGGTAAGCCAGGGAAAGGTTTGCAATAAATACCAGAAGAGGGCAAATGCTCTTGGTAAGAGGACGAACTCTTACGAATCGGGAAGAACAAGTCTCTCCCAAATAGAAGAACGTAGGCCAAGGGCAGGAACAATTCACGGAACAAATACGTCAGTAGCAGCTCCATGCTGGAGCTGGTTGGTCCAAGCTCATGTCAGCCAATTCTCTACTCCTCCTTTGGTGACATTACATTGATGGCCTGAAATTGGCCACAGTGGGGTTTTTTACAGCAGAGAAATCACTGACAGATCAAGGCTTTTTTGGGTTTGTTTTGTTTTTCGAGGGGCAATTTAGTATTACATCACTAGTTAACAGATATGTAAAATGCAGTCTAAGTGTGCCAGTAATCAGAGAGATACAGAATGAGATGAGGTCTGGACAAGATGGAATAAACCCCCTTCACCCCATACCTCCTGCAAATTACAACACAAAAGTCTGGAGAAAATCCATAGAGCAACTGAGACTCCGGAAAGTTGGAGAAAAATAAATGGACTGGCTGTCAAACCTCAGAACTCAAGGAACTACCTAAGAGTGAGCTCTTGTTTTTGTTTTTGTTGTTATTATGTCTTGGTCTGTGCTCTGGAGAGGTTCCTGGTCTGGTAATGCCAGTGTCACCAGAGCAAAAGGAGGCCCAAGGAAGGCCTTCTGGCTGCAGCCAAAAGTTGGGGAACAGGGTGACTCAGTAAGAGCGAAATATCTTAACCGTACCCGATCTTACTCCAGTTCCAGGTGGGGAGCAGAAAAAGCCATCCCCTCTGCCACATCCTGTGCCACATTGGTCACCACATCCTGGAGATGGCAGAGCCCTGCTTCCCAATCCTGCTTACTATAACAGGCCACATATCTTTACTGGAACAGAGACTGTGGGATAAACTTTTCAGTAGATTTCCGATCTAGAGGCCAGAAGGAAGTGGAACATTTTTCAAATGTTAAAAAAAAAAAAAGTCAACCCAGAATTCTATATCCAGTGAAAATATCCTTCAGGAGCAAAGGTGAAATAGACATCTTTGGATGAAGGAGAACCAAAGGAGCATGTCACAGTGGACCTGCTTTAACAGAATAGTTAATGTTTCTCAGACAGGAAAGAACTGATAACAGAAAGAAACTGAGAATATCAGGAAGAAAGGAAGATAATAAGAAAGGGTGGATAAGTGAGTAGAGGTAGTAGACCAGTCTTCAGTTTTAGAACTTGGTTTTAAGCAACTCTGCTTCATGGTTGAAAGCAAAATTATAGCATCTGAAGTGGTCCTCAGTGCACATAAAGGTAACACTTAAGACATCTATGTGATAAAGGGAGAAGGATAAAGAGGCCTCAAAGGTGGTAATATTTTTATACTTGAAGTGACAACGTACCAATACTAGTAGACTGTGATAAATTACATCCATACGGTATAACCTTTAGAGCGCCAGCTTTTCAGTCAGGTGATTTTGTCCACCTGGGGACATCTGGCGAAGTTCAAAACATGGGTTCCATGTGCAACTGCCATCTTGGTAGAAACCAAGATGCTGCTAAGTGTTCCACAACACACAGGACAGTCCCATAGAACAAAACGATACTCAGCCCCAAATGCCAACAATGCTGAGGTTGCAAAAGCCTGCCCGATGGCAAATTACACAAAGATATATCTTAAAACACTGTAGATCAATCAACAAGGAACACTAAAAAATGTTCAACCGACCTGCAGGAATTCAGGAAAGAGGAGCACAATAAACAAAAATCAGAGGGAACAAACAATATTAAAATGGTAGTCAGGTTCTAACACACCCATAATTGCATTAAAAGTAAATGATCTAAACCCACTTATTAAAAGACAGTGACTGACAGAATGGATGACCCAGCTACATGCAGTCTCTGATAAACTCATATTCAATACGATGACATAGGAAAGGTAAGAGTAGAAAGGTGGGAAAAGACACATCTTGCAAACATGAATCAAGAGGAAACTGAAGTGGGTATATGAGGATGAGATAAAGTAGATTTTAGAACAAAGGTAATTACCAGCACTAAAGAGGACCAGGACATAATGACAAAAGTGTCCATTCACCAAGAAAACGCAACAATCTTAACTCTGTGTACTACAAACACCAGAGCTTCAACATGCATGAAGGAAAAACTGATGGACTGAAAAGAGACACATTCATCACTGAAGACATCAACATCCTCTTTGAGTAAGCGACGGAACCACTAGACAGAAAAAAAATTAGTTTTTTTTTTTTTTAATATCAATTTGGCAAAGCTTTGAAATGGTAAGACTTAGAACCAGCAAAGTCATGGAGACAGAGATGCTCTGTAATAATGTGGAAATACAAATATACATAGGGGTCCTAAAAAATATTTAATTTATATGTTAAGAGGCTTAAAAGGATTATAGCACTTTTCAACCCAATACTTTCATTGTTAGGAATATCTCCTAAGGGAATAATTAAAGTGTCCCAAAATTTATCTGTCTACACCTTCACAACAGAACTATTTATAATAGAACTTAGAAACATTCAAACTTGCCCACTAATTGGCAAGTGCTTAAAAAACTATTCTACCAGGGTGCCTGGGTGGCTCAGTTGGTTAGGCGACTGCCTTCGGCTCAGGTCATGATCCTGGAGTCCTGGGGTTGAGTCCCACATCGGGCTCCCAACTCCGCGGGGAGTCTGCTTCTCCCTCTGACCTTCTCCTCGATCATGCTCTCTGTCTCTCTCTCAAATAAATGAATAAAATATTAAAAAAAAAAACAAAAAAAAACCCCTATTCTACCTACATATATAGTGCTATTGTTAAAGAGACATGTTTAAGAATTTTTGGTGCTGTGGTAAATAGGAATGATTTTAAGGCAAAAAAGTAGTCTGTAAAGCAATGTGCATATGAATAATCTAAATTATGTTAAAAATACACATGAAATTCTTAAATACAACAATTACTGGAAGTATGACAACGATAACAGGGAAAATTATCAGGGATTATATCCCTGTGTTTTGCATGTGCCTGTTTTTACTGTCTGCCCACCTCAAATTTCTAATCCCGAAGTGATGTCTTATTCATGGTCATAACAAACAGAAACCGTCAACTTCCAAAACAGCATAAAAATGAGATAGATGACAGATACGGAGGACGTAATACTGTGCTATGTCTGGGAGGGAGAGACTTGATGGGTGGTAAAAGTCTTGTGAGTCATTTTGAAAATAAAAAAAGGATAAGAAAGTATGCCCACTAATATTCCTGAGTGGCCATCTTTTTTTGTTTTTAAAGGTTTTACTTATTTGGGAGAGAGGGAGTGCAACCAAGTAGGGGCAGAGGGAGAAGGAGAAGCAGACTCCCCGCTGAGCAGGGAGCCTGATGGGGGGGCTCAGAACTCTGAGATCACGACCCGAGCTGAAGACAGATGCTTAACGACTGAGCCCCCCAGGCGCCCCCTGAGGTGACCATCTTTGATTTATTGTGCAGGCCCTATTAGTAGCAGCGTCCTGTTCTTCTAAGAGTTTCATGGATTAGGTGGTAAGTGGGGCAGCTGCCTCGGCTATTCTGAATGCACAAATATTCCTGATAAAACACACGTATCGTGACTACACCGAGCACTGTACTAAATGCTTGCCATGGCTTATTTCGTTTAACCATCCAAGGAGCTGAGTTATCTGCATTTCACGGAGGCCCCGGCAAGCGGACCAACCAGAGGTCAGCACATGCACGGGTCTGGACTTGAATGACATCCATCACATCAGCTGCGAGGGCGTACCTGGGCCTGCCGCAGTGCAGGGCTGGCCGGCAGGGGTCTGGTGGGGACGAGGGGTGCACGAGGAGCCTTCTGGAGGGGCGGGAGCACTCGCTGAGGAGAACTGGGCCGAGGGGTGTCATGGGCTCGGAGGGGCCCGCTGATGTCAACGTTCTGACACGGGGGCCATCTCCTGGTATTGTCCTGTAGAGGGGAGCAAAAGCCATGGTGTCACGGGAGTCACCATTCCCTGGGAGGGGGCGGTGCTGACTGGTCGTGCATCCTCCCCAGAGGGAGCCCATCGTTACTTGTTCAAACTTCACAGCTGGAGCAGAAGCACCCTCTGACCCAATCTGGAATAGTGGGATCGGTTTCTCTGGGAATTTTAAAAACTGGTTTAATTCACCAACAAATAGGCACAGGACACCTGGGCAGGTGCCAACAAGTATGACGACACAGACCACATCTGAAGGAAAGGATGGAGGAGTTGTGAACTGAGGCAGCGGGTGGTGCCCTCCAGGCTCAGGGAGAACCAAGGAAAGCCCTGGGAAGGATGATGGAGGCTTCTGAAAGTGGCTGGGGTGAGGGGCCTGCCCCTGGGGGGTCACCTCCTACATGGTGCTCCTGCTTTTAGGGCAGATCAGAACAGATGCCTCACGCCCCCGACCCGCCCTCTTTTCCTCCTTTCTCTTTTTCTAAAAACAGCTTTATTGAGGTTCCCGGAAAGACGGCTAATTGCACATAGCGAAACCGGGCGAAGTGGGAAACTTTGACATGTGTCCACACCAGTGAAACCACCACTACGAGCAAGATAATGACATAAGCCACCGTCACCCTTGCCTCCCACTCCTCCCCGACTCCCCTTCCCTGCAACTACTGGTCTGCTTTCTGCCACCGTGAAATAGTTTGCATTTTCTAGAATTCCACAAAAATGGCATCAGAGTATGGACTCTTCTTTTTACTTGGTATAATTATCTCGAGATTCATCTATGATGTCGTATATATTAATAGTTCATTCTCTCCTATTGCTGAATAGCATTCCATGTGTAAATAGACCAAAGTTTGTTTATCCTTTTACCTGTTGATGGAAATTTGGGTCATTTCCCATGTTTTGGCTCTTCGAAAGAAAACTGTGTCTTTGGCTCTCGCCAGTAAAGCTGGCAGTTCTTGCTATATAGTCCCACATTTGGGGCTGAGAGGTGGTAAAGCGTATTAGGAACCCAGTCCTCTAAACTTTTTATAGCAATGGAGGTAAAATAGCTTAAGACTTATCAAATAAGTGATAGTTCTATTTAAAATCATTTGTCATTTCTTGACACCAACACTGTCACTCATAATTTGGACTCTTGTTGAATGAGTCCAATATCCAAAAATTCTCATGCACATGGCAGAAATACTTGATGGGGATACCTAAATATTGGAGTGGACTCTGGTGATAATTCACAAGGAAGCAGGAAAGGTCAGAGCCAGGAGGAGCCAGCAGGTTAAGGACTTGGGGTTTGGACCGGCTCTTTGAAACCACAGGGTAGAGTAGACAGAGCTTACACAGCCCAGGGCTGGAGCCCAGCCATGGGTTCCATGTAACTCTTAGAAATGCATGGGGAGGTATAGGGCCAAAGATGATTCAGACCTTGCTTGTGGTGTCTGAAACCACAGGAGGGGCCCAGAGGCAGGAACCTGCTTGGGAGGCAGAACCAGTGGGCCTCCTGGGAATTAGGTCTGGGTGCTTGGAGGGATCATGGCCCATGATGTACCACACACACCACACTGGGGACACCGCCTCAACTGGATCTCAGAGAGCTTCCATCGGGCAGAGTGGGTCGTGGAAGGAGTGGAAGGAGCCCCCATCCATTATGTCACGAAGTGGGTGGACTCCACATTTCAGGGATCTGGTCCCATCACAAACTATCTGTAGATCTCTGGAATCTATTCCTACTCAAGCTCTGTTGAGAAACCCATGTCACAAGGCACCCACGAACTTCTCACGTTTGTCGGCAGCTTACCTTCGACATACTGGAATGTGGCGGCTTCCTCATCAGGCCTTTGCTGAGGGGGCCAAGGTGAGCCTGACCAGGGTGGGAGCTGCGAGATGGCCGTGAAGGGCGCACACACCTGCAACACAATCGCATTACACGTGAACAGGCACGTTTCCCCTCTGGTTGACTTAACTTTTTCTGATCTGTTCACAATCACGCTCGAAAAAATAATTGACTTATTTTAACTCAATATGGTAAACATGCAAAGGAAAAAATTATCTAACATTCTTACAAGATTAAAAAATATATATTGATTTTTTTTCTCCCCAAAGCCACTATTCTGTGAAATTAGTTTTTGTAATTTATAGACACATGGCTCTGAGACCCCTGGGAGTTATTTGGTAGAAAAAGGGCATTTCAGCAAGATTGTCTTCGAATACATTTGGATCCAAACCTACCCCAGCTGATGAAAATATTTTTTTTGACGAAAATATTTTAAGATCCTGTGTATTTCTTGTAAAAATTACTAATATAAGGGTGGGAACAAATACATCAGTGCGATTCAGCCTTACTCACGGAACGAGCAGCAAACAGTCTGAAGGGAAAGGAAAGAAGGCAGCTGGTCTGGCAAAGATTTTCAAAAACCAAAACAACGGTTTTACTATCTAAAAATCTGACCTCTTTCTTTGCAAAGGAAAACAAAGCGAGAAGAGGAGCCATTGCCTGCACGTTGCTTGCAAGTGCCGTCTCTGGAAAAGATGACCCAAACCCAGCGTACCTTAGCTTTTCAATGGTGGTTTTTTTATCTGTAAACAGCAGGCGAATTAATGTCCTCCTTTTCAGATAAACTACAAATCCAGCAGCAAGAAGACAGAGGATGGCCACCAGAATTCCTATGGTTAAACCTTGGTTATCTGAAACAAAACACATTTTGCTCAAAGAGAGTCATGATGAAATACGGGAAGTATCAGATCGTGGCACTCAGGGCCACGCGAGCTCTGAAGGAAGGAGCAGGAACGCGGCGAGTAGAGCCCCGAATGACCTACTGATATGTTGGTCTTACTTCAAAGGTCATGTCTGAGGTTCAGTCTGTGTCGCCGTGATGCATTTCTGACAACTCTTGATAAATGGGAAGGTCGTCTGGCGGGTGGGACCGTAGCCCTGACCACATGCCGCCCTGTGGACATGGTGGCCACGGATGGTGGCAGGGAGCCGGCACGTCCCTGGACAGTGACCTCTCCAGCCCCCATCACAGATACACTCCTTCCCGTGCCCTCCTCCTCTCATTCTTTAGCGCTGGGGTCTGTGTTTATTTTTTTAGACCAAGACTCTACTTCTGGACATTGTCAAAATAGGTGAGAGAACCCCACAAAACCCATGGCTAAAAGGAAAGGCCCATGGGTTTGCTTCTGTTAGATTTCGTTGTGTTTGTTACGTTAGGGACTCAAGTTACAGGTTTCGGGGGGCAAACCCCTTTCTCTGGGAGGATGCTTTTCATTTTCTCCAAGGGAACATGCCTTTTCTGGGATTTGCTCCCATTTTGTTCAGTACAAAGACACTGAGAAGCCCCCCTGAAGGGTGTGGAAGAGAAGGGAAAGTCAAAGCTTCAGGCTGGTTTCTGGCCACAGAACGAGGCCCGGGGATGACCCTGCCAGGCTGGAGAGGAGCCGGATTGGCAGCTCCCACTGCTCTGAGGAGTCCTCGAGAGCACAGATGTGGGGTTCACGGGTCTCTGTCCCCCTGCCAGCTACAAGCAGGGCGTGCCTCCCCTGGCAGGTGAGCCACAGTCCCCTCAGGCTGCTGGGGACAGCTGTGCAGGTGCCGGTACCCCCCAGGCCCTCCCCACCCTGCTGCTGGCTGCGATGCTCACCAGGGCTGACCGCCAGGCTGGGCGGCCCACTCCCGCTCTGGGAAAGAACACCTCACACCCTGTTTCTGGACTTCGTCCCCAACTGACAAGTCCTATCAGGGATGTGTCTCAGCCTAAGTAAGACAATCAACATATGACAGTCTTGATTCCCTTGTTAGTGTTACTGGAAAAGCCCTGCTTCTGGGTTTCCGGCCAAAACGTCATTCTTTTCGGACGGGGGCTCTGGCTAGAGCGCCGTTGGGTCCTCACAAAGCTAACGAATGAAGTGAGCGGCTACAGCACGAGCCACAAATTCCAGCTCCTCACAATCTGCAAGTCTTAAGCTGGTCAATGTAGCCAATCGAACAGTTCCTAGGCCCTGCAATGAGCTTGGCTGCACCATCCGGGCCGCCTGCCCGCGTCTGTTGCAGTGCGTGCCATCATGCCGCTCAAGCCAGCAAACCGGGGCCCCTGGTCCCCTCACCCGGTGCAAACGCCAGGTCCCATGTGGCTCCCCACGTTGGCCCACCTCCCCAAGTCCCCTGGTCTCCCCTCCCTTGGGCAGCACTCTTGCTGGGCCACGCTGGGCTTGCTCCGTGTCTCTGGACCCTGGAAGAGTGGCTGGCACGTGGCAGGTGCTCAAGAAGTCACGGTCAGGCGGGTGGGCGGTGGGGACAGGGAGGCTCAGGACAGAGCTCCCCACGCCTGCCTCTTCAAGTGCGTTTAAGTGTACGTTCACGCGGTCACGGTGGCAGCAGACAGAGGCACGGATGCTTCCTTGCTCCAGTGAGGAGCAGGCGACCTCGGATTCCCCGGCTAATGGGAAGCCCCCACGCCCAAGTACCGCGGTCAGTGCCAGAGCGTCCTGGCCAATCCCCTCCAACCCCGATGTGGGGGGAACGGGGGCCTGTGCCCCTGTCCGAGCAGAAGCTAGAATCCTGCCAGGTGAATGCGACACACGCTCCCCCCCCCCGCCCCCCCCGGCTCCAGATGTCAACCACGGGGCAGCGAACGTGCGCGGTCAGGGTGGAGAGGTCAGAGAGGAAATGGGACACTTGCCCGGACCTGCTTTTCTCCCCCCGCCCCCAACCTCCCGGAAGGAACGCTCACTACACAGCGAGACTTTCTGGTCCTTTTTGTACTTGCTGCCGGGCCTGGACCGAGGGGTTGCCTGGAGTCTCTGAGAGGGACGCTGAGACCCGACCCGGTGTAAGGAGAAGGACAACTGGGAACTCATGACACTTTCTGCAGATGTGCCCCTGGGCAGGTCCTCCCTCTCCCCCCATCCCAGCACTGTCCTCACCGCCTGGCCCCGCAGAGCAGTATTATGTCTGTCGTCTTTAAGACGTGGTGACGCCACCACCAGTCACAGCAGGACGTGAGGACACGGGATGTCTCCTGTAGCAGCACGAGCCACGGAGTGAACGTCTGAGTGTCACGGGGCCCAGCCGAGCACCGAGCGTCAGCACAAGTGGGCTCGGGGCCAGCCCTCTGCACTTTTTTGTTTCTTTCCCTTTACAAGGGGCATCATTCAGACTCGCCTCTTCCCTGCCTGTCGGGTGCTCAGAGAGAGCAGCAAGGTGCCTGGAGACCATGCGTCAAGGTCACCCTGGGAGAAGAGCAGTGGGGAGCAAGCGCTGCTGCTGGGAGGGTTTTTTTTTAGGGGGAGAGGGACTTGGTCTCAATCGTAGCTGTGTGGCTTTGGGGAAGTTACTTACCTCCCCCGAGCCCCAGGTCCTTTATTTGTAAAGAAGGAAGAATGACAGTGGCTTGGGCTGAGGCAAGTGTCGGAGGAGATTACGCAAATGCAGCCGCCGCCCAGCACAGTGACAGCACCGCACAGCTGCTCGTGCGCAGAACCTTCTCGCTTCGCTTCCCCCGGGGGCTGCTGGGGCAGGTGACAGCACCGCACAGCTGCTCGTGCGCAGAACCTTCTCGCTTCCCCCGGGGGCTGCTGGGGCAGGTGACAGCACCGCACAGCTGCTCGTGCGCAGAACCTTCTCGCTTCCCCCGGGGGCTGCTGGGGCCGCCAACCCAGACTAGAAGGTGAACTCTCTAATAGGCGTTTTAGGAGACATTTGGCCTCGCACCTCTTGGTCCCCTATGCACCGACGCTGGGCTTTACGAAGTCCTTTCATCCCACACCCAAGTTCATACCTGTTTGGCAGCCCGCCGTCGAAATGACCTTGGCTAAGCAGTGTCACAGGTGAACAAGAGACAGAGTCAGCCACTCAGCCAGAGCGGAGTGAGGCCTCTTGGCAAAGATCAGGACGGGACAGAGCCTGGACATGGGCCTCTGGCTGTGTCAGGCCCTTGTGGGGGTGCACTGGGCTTCCCCCTCGGGGGCGGTTACACTTGCACACCCACTGACCGCCGGTGAGCCCTCCGTCTTGCTTCAAAAGATCTGCACCTGCCTTCCCACGGTCCCTCCGGTCACTCGGAACCCACTCCTGGGGACGAGCTGTCCCCGCTCACCTGCTCGCCGGATGGGGCCGCTGTCTGTGCTTCCCCCGAAGCCAAACTTGTCACAGAATGGAGGTGCCCAGTGGGCCTCGCAGTGGCAGTTCTTGCGGTTGTTACACACCTGTCCGGGCCGTGGGGGGGGGGGCGGACACGGAGAAAGAGGAGCAGCATTAGAGCCCGCCCTCCATGTGGGGCGGTGGTAAATCTCTGAGCTCTAACTGGCTGCCACATGGAAGCAAAGGCCCTGTGGTCAGAGCTCTCTGGAGCACTGAATACACAGGTGGGACCAGAGCCCAAGGCTGCAAATGTAACAGTCTGCCTCTTTGCTGCTGTCAGGGCAGCGCTGGAGATTTAGGGGGACAGGGCAGCGCTGGAGATTTTGGGGAGCATCCACTGCCTCCCACCCCTTTCCCCTGCACCAACTGCTATGTCCTCGTTTTCTTTTTTTTCTTTTCATGTGTCCTCTTTTTCAATTCAGAATCTTCCCCCCCCCACACAAATGACCACAATGAGAAGCCCCCTCCATGGTGAGGAGCGACCCCACTTCAGGGCTGCGGAATCCGTGCCCTCGGCCTACTGCAGACACGAAGTTCGGAGAGGCCAGTAGACCTGCTCCGACGTCTCATGCCTGCAACGCCCCCTGCCTGGGGAGTCTCCCCAGCGGCCCCTCCTTGCCTCCCAGCTCCACAGCCTACCAAACCCTGGGGTCCCCGTGACAGGAAAGGGATGCTGAGAAAGCAGGAGGATGGGCTTCACTCTGGGATAGGGGGCCAGAGCCCCCCAGGGAGGGGCCAGCTCCAGCTCACCTGGTTAGCAAGGGTGACTGATGGAGGAGGCTCCCCTAGCCTGAGCTGGCCGTCAGACCCGCTGTCATTACTACGGAACTTACAGAGCTGCTGCATGCGCAAGGGGCACAGGAGCTCGGAAACAAGAGGATTTTGTTTCTCTGAAAACAGAGGGGCTTGCTGTGGGGACACTGGATATGGGCAAGCTGCTAAGAAGAGCTTCTGACCCATCTGGCATGGGTCGCCTGCGAATGACCCCGCAGGGCTGCTCGGACTAGGAAGGATTCCGCAGTTGGGTTGCTTCCGAGCATCCCAGGTTCTCTTCCGCTTACAGAAGGGAACCGTGCATCTCAGATGACGGGCTTTGCGTGGTTTACATAAGGAAGTCGGTGCAGACCTACAGTCAGACACCCATCCCAGAGGCCTCAGCCCTGTATCCGACTATTGCTGGATGGGGCCGAACACATACTTCTCTATTTAAGGCAAAAAATAAAATGTTTGGAGTCTCATTTGTGATGTTTTCCTGCTTTCACTGATTTGTTTGTTGTTGTTGATGATCAAAAGCCCCAACTGGGTGCCTGGGTGGCTCAGTGGGTTAAGCCTCTGCCTTCAGCTCAGGTCATGATCTCAGGGTCCTGGGATCGAGCCCTGCATCGGGCTCTCTGCTCAGCAGGGAGCTTGCTTCCCCCACCCCACCCCCCGCCTGCCTCTCTGCCTACTTGTGATCTCTCTGATAAATAAATAAAATCTTAAAAAGAAAAGCCCCAATTCCTTAAAATAAGACCGACAGTCCAGACAACCTGAGATAAGTTGGAGGCTATATCCCCATAATGCTAAAGCCCTGTGGCATCGATGACCGAGTGGCCCAGCCTATGCTGACACTGAGCGTCTTGCCTGTCCCTCAAAGACGCTACTGCTGACCTACCACCTGCCACGCGCCTGCGAGGATTTGGGCCCGGCACTGCCCACTCCATTTTGCACGGTCTCCCAATGCAAACTGGAGTCAGGCGCCCTTTTTGCAGCTGGCATCAGAGAGACTAGCAGCTTTGCTCTCCCCTTTGGAGGCACAACTGGTGAGCCTGGTCTCACTCGGGGAAGGGCTGTGGTCAAGTGACTCGTCACCAAGTCACGGCAACTGTTCCGCCAGTGTGGGCCTTTCCTCTCCAACATGTGGATGGGAGCCCAGGGATGCTGCAAGGTGAGGAGCCCAGGGTCCGCCCCCCAGCATGCCTGCTATGTGGTCACGTGACCTTGGACAGGCAAAACTGCCTCTCGGTCCTGGGCTCCTTCATAACGAGGCTGCACCAGACCATCTCTTAGGGCCATTAGAAAGAAATCTATGATCCAACGAAGACATACAAGGATTTTGTTTTATATCGACAGTCAGCTACACTCGCAGTCAACAAACCGGCCAGAGACGGCTGCAATCCTTCACGGTTACAGCACAATCGCCATTTTATGAAAACCCCATAATTCTATGTTAGAATCATTGGTGAGTGTCTGCGAGTTTTAAAAATAGAATTGGGAGCATGATTTCTGCAGAGAATGTTCCAGAAAAACAAGTGAACCCCATGGCTAATCAAGATTAATATGATTCCATTGGAAATAATTAAGCCCATCAGAAAAAGTAAATTATGTTTTAAACAGTTAGAGTCCTCTTCTCTCCTAAAAAAATTCTCTGAACTAAAGTAACCACTTTCTTTAGCTGAAATGCATTGTGTGTGATTTCAAGAATCATACACAGTATGTTCTGTCTCCCTTGGTTTAACTGCTTTTGGAAGTGTTTCAGTTCAGACCCATGCTCTGAATCGTGGTCCTTAAGAGGGACAGCTCTGTTCGAAACCTTAAGGCGAAATCCTTTACGCAGGAAGGTGAGTTTTAAAACTACTTTGAAGATGACAAAGTCCCTTTTTAAAAATTCAGGATGCTCATCTGAAAGATAATTACGGCTCCATCTGATTTTCTTTGTTAAATAAAAGTCACATTTCTCCTGCTATGTAAAGGTCAGAGAAAATTAGTGTCTTTAGAAGGAAGCACGGAAGCAACAACTACATTTTTTTAGAAGTTGCGGGATGCAGAATCCTTTACAAATGAACGATTTGGTGCTTTGCTTGCTAGGGACTGGCTACAGGAAGCCCCGTGGGCGGCTCACCCCTCTTTGGTGACACTGCTTCACACACTCCTGGACGCCGAAGACGCTCGTGTTTTGACAGCGACGGTTGAGGCAAATCTGCGGAAGGAGGAAAACATGGTAAACATCTCAGCCCCTTTCCAACTACATGCGCCATATCTGTGATGGCAAAAGGGAAAGCAAAGCAAAGTTTGAAGAAGATGATTTTCCTTCAGCTCCTACGGGTGCAGCACAGCGATGCCCTTCCCATCTAACTCTGACCTGGATTTGAGCACCTGCTTGCGGGCTTGGCACATTTCAGGACTCAGGTCAGTGTGGTGCTTCATATGGCTTCGTCACTTAGGAGTTGAGGATAACTGATTTTGTTTAGAGCTTGCAACAAAACCTATGAATTGCGGCATCTCCACCCCCACCACTGACCCCGACCTGCTCCCTCCTTGAAAGAGAGAGAGAGGAGAAATGTACCAGCCCTCAGCCTGGGGCGTGTGCAGACTCAGAGACGCCAAGAATCCAGGTCCGAGAACATTTTAAAGGAGATACTGACACATGGGAACGTTTCCAAATTACTGACCCACAAGCACTGTCACTGCCACAAACCATCAAGGGAAAGGCTGCACGGAGGAAGACAGACGGTTCCCTTGTGTTTATCAAGCCTTTGCAGGGGCAGTAGTTTCCTAAACCATTCCGGGCTGGTTGCAGGAATGTAGTCTCATCTTAAAGGTGCCTAACATATTCCAGACTCAAAGGATCAGGCCCTTTATTTCCTCTAAGATGTTACAAATTAGTGGAGGCAGGGGAAGAGAAGTCTAATTTTTAGATTGCAGAAGCATTTCTAATCGAGTAGAACCTCCCTATGGGAAGTTTGCACCAGTGACGCACTTTGAAAATAGTGCCAGTTGCCCAGGACAACTCCCAGGGCTGCTGGGAATCTTGGCTGAGGGGACTGTCACATTCCAGCTGACAAAAGAAACTGAGGCTACAGAGAATGCAGCAGGACCCGGGTCAGAACCCCTGCATCTGGGTGCTGCTCTCCTCCCAACAATGAAGGCAATGAAGGCCAACTACAGCTTTCAAAGAACCCGTGTTCTGCGGGAACGGAGATGGAAGTGCATTTACTCTTGCACATGGAGGAAAAAACTCATCGATAAATCGAGGCCTTGGAATTTCAGTGTTCAGACGCACCCGGTTCTGGCCTCTGGCTGTTGAGACTACAGTTTAAAAAATGAGTGTCACTCTAATGTCAAGGCCAGAAAAGAAGCTGATGTGTGTGGTTAAGGAGACCCCGGGAATGTAAATCATGTTTCACATACCATCATCCCATTTTCTTCGGGACGAGGCATTTGTGGCTCAGAGTCTATGGCCGAACGGGGCTGAGGGCACAGAATTCTTGCCCTGGGGACTTGGCCACGGAGCTGAATCTATCTTTCTATTTTGTGACTTTCTATTCTGTGACCTCCATGTTCGTGAATGATTTCATTATCATTTTGAAGGTGGGGGTCCTAAAAAAAGGCATGTTGATTAGTCCTCTTTCCTAAAATGTTTTATTAACTTGCTTTCATTTAGCCTGATGAGAAAGTCTGCTGAGAAAAATCAATGTGGCAGAATGTTAAAAAGAAACCTCAATTTCTTGTTTTGACTTTTCATTTTTGACTTTCTTTCTAAACCCCCAAATATCCCTGTCCGCTTCCCCCCCTGCTCTCCAAAAGACCTCCCTTTGGCTCCAAGCTGATTCTCTCTCTCTTCCCCTCTCCTATTCTCTCTATGGGGGTCTCTGAAAACTCATATGACTTCCCGTTCCGTCCAGGTGAGAACAAGCCGTCACTGTGCCAAAAACTAAGGCTGCATTCCCAAAAACAATATAATAGGCTACTGGGTTTGCTTCCAGAGTAATTTCCTGGCTGGAAACACTCCTGACGCCCAGAGTGTAGAAATGACTTATTAACACTCAAAGACTGAGAAACCGAGCTTGATTTTCCCAAATCTGCATCTCAATGGTTAGGCCAGGATCTAGGATTTATTAACTTTGCCTTCTAGGTGCAAAGAACTGGATTCCAGAGACAAAGTTCTAGGAAGGAGTGGATTTAGGAAAACAAACCAACCTCCCGAGTCAGTTCTTAGGACATTTCTCCACAGGCCCCTTCCAGACTTACATTTATGATGCGAGTGAACATTTGGGTCTTACTTTTCCATCTGCACACTTGGTGCCGGCAAGCACAAGCCCAGGGTCCGGGAGGTCATCGCCCAAGTACACGTGGGTCCCGCGGCACAGAATCCGACCTCCTTCCTGCAGTGGGATGTTTGTTTCTATGGAGACGGCATTGGTACCAATGACGGGCCGGCTGGCACCTCCTTGACACTGGATTTTTCCGCATTTAGCATCTCTGCAAGGGCGAGAACAAACAGTCCCCGAAGAGGGCAAGTCTGCAACCGGCTCTGAGCCACGTGGGAAGTTCAAGGCGATGACGTGCTCAGGCCGCGGGTTCCGTACCTCATCTCGCATTTGGCAAAGGAACTCTTGGAGTCTTTGCCACAGTTGCCGTATGGGTCACCTGCAGAGTTGACTCTCTCAAAGCAGATCCCGGGGGCAGGTTTGGCACCTGAAACAGAAGCCAAGCAGCACTTTCACCTCCTGCAAGGGTTTCTAATATTTGTCGCTGACCGGCGCTGGGATTTCGGGTTAAGGGGAGACGGGTTTGGTGTGCAGAGAAATCACACCTGCACCGGGGCTGACTCCTGAGATGAGCAGGCCGGGGCAGCCCAGCACCCTCGCCCAGCTTCGCTCACGGTAAAGCCTGCATTTCCTAGCTCACTCTTCTCTAGGTCGGCATCCGGGCCCAGGGCACGCGCAGCCTTTCAGGAGATGTGGCCTGGCTATGGGACCGGACCTGACCCAGTGCAGAAAGAAGGGGGCTAGCTGGCCTCAGGCGCAAGGGAGTGTGCTCTCTTTAATGGCATCTCATACAATTCTGGTGAGAAAACACACGCTAGAGCGGGCTCAAAGGAATAACGATGACTGGGGGTGGGGGGGATGCAGGGAGACAGGGAAGGAGCAAACAAGCACATAGAGATCATACACAACATTTTCAGTCCTATAAAGCTCCCTCCGAGAGCAAGCCCTCGCTTCCGCGAGGGCCCATGTTAACAAGGCAGAGGGTGCGCTCAGAGGCCAGGGAGGGACCAAGCCCACGGTCATTTTGCAGGAGTGACAGTGCCCAGTAGAGAGGCGTGTGGGCGCCAGGGAGCGCAGGCCACGGGCATTCCTAGCACATCTTTCGGCCAGGGAAAGAGTGACCTTGTGCTTTGGAATTCACGCGGCCAAAGCTTTGGGGGGTTCTTAGATCCTAGGCACAGGGACACCTGTTGAAGACGATGTGAGAAATTCAGGAAAATGGTCCATACTCTTAAGAATAAACTGTGCCTTGTGGTGTGGGCTTGACCGACCTTCTTTCCATACTGGTGTCCAGGTGGGTGCTCTTTCCGGTAGCCCTTGCAACCGCCAGGATGCCCACTTCCCAGAACTCACTCGGTCCCTCGCCTTTCTCTACACCCAACTCTGGGGAAGCTCCCTACCCTTCCCAGGGTGACAACTGACTTATCTAAGATACCAGTCTAATGATGGGCAAGGGAACAGAAGACGTTCTTATTTCTAAACATTTCTCTTTCTTTGACCTGCCCCTGATGCCCCTTCATCAGGCAGGAGTAGGCATGACCCCATCTAAGACACAAACCAAACTCTTGCGACAGCTTGAGACGGGCAGTGGGTTCAGCCACTGGCCTCTGCGGTGAGGTACCTGAGTCCCGAACCTCTCACATGCCCATCCTCTATTTCTTTAAAAACCATGTTGATACACGTCTCCAACTCACTTTTAAGGGGATGACGGCAAACTGGACACAGTTCTCTGTCATGGGGAAAGGCCAGGTCTCTGGCTGGGAAGCATCGCAATCCTTTCCTGGCACCCCGGGTTCCCATTTCCGCTCGCAGCGTGGTTACTCCACTGACCTGCTCAGCTTCTGTCTACTACAGGCCCATTTCTTCCACGTCCTCCCTCCTTATTCTTGTTCCTCTACCCACTGCAGGTGGGAAGACGGGGAGGGCATGTCTCAGTGTCGAGCCTGTGTTCTGTTTGATGGTACTTTGATCAAAATACCTGGATCTAATTGATCAGTTTTAGAAAAACTGGCATCTAGAATATATCAACAACTCAGTGGGTGGTTGTGTATTCGCATGGACTCAATGTACGTGTTACTTGCCTGTCTGGTTTTCTCTCTCTCTCTCTTTCCTTCTTTTCTTTTTCCTATTCTTTCCTTCCTTCTGTCCATCCATCCATCCATCCATCCTCCCATCATGTTGCAGACTTCATTCACACACATAGTTATCTGGCCCTTACTATCTGCCAGGCCCTGGGGGTGTAGGGGTTGACCACCATGGACAAAGCCTCCTGCTTGCTCTCAAGTTGCAAGGAAAAAAGCGCAAGCAAATGAGTATCTTCCTCTCAAGCCCCCGGGGTAGGGAATGTTATGAAGGAATTAACCAAGTCAGAGGGCCCTGACTGTTGCGTTAAGCAGGCTGGTCAGGAAAGAACTCTTAGAGGAGGGATCAGGAGCTGAATTCCACACCTCAATCCTACCAGGGATCCTAAGAGGCAGGTCTCATTACCCCGTTTTATGAACAAGAAAACTAGAACCCACGAAGTTAACTATGTGGCTTAAAGCCAGGCAGTGAGGCTGCCAGAGGGTGGAGCTCAGCCTGTCCTCTCTGGTGCTCTGAGGTGTATCAAGGTCCCACCTGGGTTAGGTCCTGCACGGGCCTTGGGGACAGAGAGCAGAAGACCTGACCTGCATCCACCCCCATTGCTGGGTGGAGAGCCAGGCTGGTACATGTGGGTAGACAGGGCAAGAGCTGTGACGGATACTCTCATGCCACCCAAGCGATCCCAGACTTAGGCGGATGTGAGATAGGGAGCTCCTTCTGTGTGTTGTAAGGGTGATGGAAAAGGCTTCAGTCCTTCTTTCCCTGCTGTGGATGACCAGGATAAAGGAGTGCCAGCAGGTCCTGGCGGATGCTGAGCTCTGGAACTGGGGAGGCAGAGTTGGTATTGCTCTGCTAGAGACAATGCTCTCTAGAGACAAAGCTGGGTTGATGCTTCAAAGGGTCTGTTGTGCTTGCTCTTAGGAAGTAATTTATCTACCAGGAAACGTGGCCACTTAAAAAAAACAAAACAAAACAAACCTTCCTACAATTTGAATGTGTTCATTGATTAATTTGTTTTCCTGATAGGTAATAGAGATAAAAAGAGATAAATTATAGAGATATAGAGATAGGGAATAGAGATAAATAGAGATAAAAAGAGATAAAAGAGATTTTATACGTACATGTGTGCATGTGTGTTTGTAGAGATTTCCGAGCCATTTCAGACACACGAGCTTGCCAACAGCTGGAAGGTAGGATTAGAGGAGGGCTGGACTGGGGTGTGCAAAAGGGTAAGACCAGGAGGGAGGAAGAGGGAAAGAGACTGGTTGCCACCACGATTTAAAACAAAGGGGCACATTTAATGTAGGAATACCACAGAAAGTGGCTAAAGCAGGAAATCAAGCAAAGGGGTACAAATAGTATTTAAGCAAGAATAAAATGTTTTAGAAGAGAAAACCAGTGCTAGGTCACTGCTTGGGAACCTGGACCTAGAAATTTGACAAAACTGGGTCTTCTAGGGCAGGGGACCTTGGGATTCTAATGCCCCAAATGTCAGTGGGCTGCATGGCCTGGAAAACCAGGTGTGTGTGTGTAAATCCCTAGGGGCTATAGAACAGCATTAGTGTTTCCTGATAACTGTGAAGTGCTGTGCATGCCCCAGTAGAAGGTCACAACACACTTAAAGAGAGTTGCCATTTTCCCACAGAGAAAATGGGCCAGAAATGTTGATGGCAAATTTGAATATGTGAATTTTTAGCAACATGGATGACAGAGTCCATAGTATTACAACATACTGTCCACTAACTTGGTGAGAAATATTGAAAAGTCCCATTTTAATAAAGAAGTATTACTTTTTCTTTTACTCTCCTATGTCATGAAACAAAGCTACTCAACGTCTTTACATTTCTCTTTGGTCTCAAGGTCTTTGGTCGACTGATCTTTGACAAAAGTGCCAAGAAAGCCCAATGGGGAAGGATAATCTCTTTAACAAAAGGTGCTGGGAAAACTGGATATCCATATGCAAAAGAATAAACCAAACCCTTATCTTCTACTGCTGCAAAAATGAAGTAAAAAAATGGAGTAACGACTTAAATGTAAGACTTAAAACTTATAGTTTCAAGAAAATATAGGGGAAAAGCTCTTTGACATTGGTCTTGGCAAAGATTTCTTGGACATGACACAAAAAGCACAGGCAAAGAAAAACAAAGATAGACAAGTGGGAATACATTGAACTAAAAATCTTCCTTACAGTAAAGGAAAAATAATCAACAAAATGGAAGGCAACCTACAGAACAGGAAGAAATGTTTGTAAACCATCTATTTGACAAGGGGGTAATACACAAAATACATAGGGAATTCCTAGAACTCAATAGCAAAAAAAAAAAAAAAAAAAAAGTCCCAAATAACCAGATTAAAGAATGGGCAAAGGAACTGAATAGACACGTCTTCCAAGAAGACATAAAAGGGCCAACAGTTATACAAAAAGACACTCAGCATCTCTGACGATCAGGGAGATGCAAATCAAAAGCACAATGAGACATCGCTTCATATCAGTCTGAATGACTAGTATAAAAAAATAGCAAAAGATAACAAGTATTGGAAAGGATATTGAGAAAAGGAAGCACTTGTACCCTTGTACCATACATTGTGGGGATGCAAACTGAGACAGCCTTTGCAGATAACAGTATGGAAATCCCTCAAATAATTAAAAAATAGAACTACCATATCACCAATGGTCCTACTTCTAGGTATATATCCGAAGGAGCTGAAATCAGGATCTGGAAGAGATATCTCAACTACCATGTTCACTACAACTTTATTCACAACGCCCAAGACATGGAACCAAACTGTGTCCACTGATGGACGAATGGATAAAGAAAACGTGGTAGGCACACAGAGCGGAAGATGACCCAGCCTTGAAAAGAAGGAAATCCTGCCATTTGAGACAACGTGGGTCAACCTAGATGACATTACCCTAAGAGAAATCAGTCAGATACAGAAAGACAAATACTGCACCACCTCCCTTATATGTGGAATCTGAAAAAGTTGAACTGATAAAAGCAGAGAGTAGAATGGTGGTTGCCAGGAGCTGAGGGAAGGGAGGTGCTTGGGGGAGGCATTAGTCAAAGAGTGCAAAGTTTCAGTTACACAAAGCAAGTCTTAGAAATCTACTATACAAAAGAGTCTACAGTTAATAATACTCTTATGGTATGCTTAAAATTTTGCCAAGATGGTGGATCCTATGTTAAGTGTTCTCTCTCTCTCTCTCTCTCTCTCTCTCTCACACACACACACACACACACACACACACACACGAAGAGGCTAGGAAGAAACTTTTGGACATGATGAATATGTTTCTGGCATTGGCCACGGTGAGGGTTTCTTGGATAAGTATGTATCTCCAAACTCATCAGGGTGTATATATTAAATACCTACAGCTTCTTGTATATCCACCCAATTGAGTAAAGTTGTTAAAAACAAGTCTGTTTCCACAGCACATCCTCTGTACTTCTAGCTCATTAGAATGCTGACCTTTTTATTCTGTTGTGATGCTGTCACTGGAAAATCTTATTTTGACTCCGCCAACAGGGAGTCTTCTGATTTTGCTATTTTCTACCCGCTCAGCAGGTGTATGTTCATGACCTCCATAGCCTAATCATTCGTCCTGTTGCTTGTCAAAGTGATCTTTTAAAAGCTTTTTTACCAGAATGAAAAAAAAGTGGAGGCATGAAGTCACACCCTAGGCATAATTAAACAGGTGATAAACGTCCTTGTCTTTTCTTAAACCCAATTTTGCCAGTCAACCTCCAGGAACTTCCTAAAAAGCATAGAGAGACGTTCATGAGGCCCGCTGTGCCTTTCTGACTGGGCTGTGAGAATCAAAAGACATGATTGAGAGATTAAGAGGTCAGTAATAAACAATTCTTTCTGATGCATAGATTTTGGGGGGTTTCCATGCTTTGTATCTGGGCATGTATGGGATCTAAGGAAAACAATGAACGTTTATCACACTTCAGTTGCTTTCGGAAGGCTCCCCGGCCCCACTTTGGTCTCTATAACCAGCCAGGCTGCAGAGTTCGAGGAGCAGGGTCTGGGACTGAGAATAAGTCTCCCAACCCACCGCACTCTGGCCGGACTCCTCCTAGGACAGCCTGTGCAGTGGGAGAGGCTCCTGGCAGAGGGCCCTGTGCCACAGGCCATAGACTGGGTCCACGATGGATATGTGCCCAGAGCGAGGTAACTTCACATCTCCCTCAGAGCCTGACTGCTGGAGCTGGTTGGCTGAGGGTCCTGGGCCACTGTGTTGCCCGACATTGTTGACTGCATCCCTCAGGGCCATCTTCCATCACTCCCGTCCCATGAGGCTGGGGTCCACCGTCCTTCCCTCGTCCATGCCATAGGGGCTGTCCCCTCCTTGTATTTACCACACTGGCTTCTCTCTCTCTTTCTCTCTCTTTTTAATCTTGTGATGTCCCAAGTCTCCAGCCTCACTGTCAAAACCCAGTGGACAGGGGTGGTCCCTCAGGCCTGCACAGAGCAGACGTGTGCCAAGAATGAATGAGTGGCGAGCCACAGGGGAGTTTGGGGAAAGCACGTTCTGTCTCAGCTGCCCTCCCCAGAGGAAGCCAATTGCAATTTCTGTAGAACAAAGCATCTTGGGTAGGTGAATCCTGTCCCCTGGCTCATCTTTCCCACGGCTCTGGATTTTCACTTACACTTACATCAAAGGAAATATTACCACGCTGTCCAGTGAGGAAAGAAGATAGAAGGTCATCAGGAGACAGATTTTACAAATATAGGCAAAGGAAGAAACCATATGGGCAAGACAACCAGAAAGAGGGCTCGGTGCTGACCTTGGGAGCAGAAACAGCCCTTGCATTCCAAGGACACATCATTAAGGAAGAAGGACACAAGCCCCCAGAGACCAGTCCTGAGCACCTCGGCTCAGGCCAGTTCCGAGAGCGGAGCAGGGCCCAGCCAAGTGTTTCATGGGGCTCTCTCTCTCTTAGAGACAGAATGGTCGATAAATTCAGAAGTGTAAATGACTTCTCCCCACTGGGAAGAGGTTATGAATGCACAGAGACTGGGGTTCAAGGTTGCCGCGCTTAAAAGTGCCTGTCTTCACGTTTTCACGAAGAGACTTCACGTCTGTCTCTCAGAAAAAATGACAACAGTGTTCTCATCGCTAACCATTAGCGCATCAATTTACAGCCTTTGAATTCTTAATAACAGAACACTTAGATGTTTTGCCATTATCCAAAGATAAAATTTAGCCTTTCAGAGGGAATTTTGACATCACCCTGTATTTTACAATTACACAGAAAGTGAAGGATTTTAATTACCAGTTTTATCTTCAGAGGGATAAAACTTATATTTGTAATTGTAGTTTGCAAGTTCCAATGTCATTATGTCTTTTGAAAGAGAGATGATGACATCTTGCATTAAGCTCACAATTTACTTGATCTAATCTTTTCCTTAAAATGACTCTATTATGCAAATGCACTTCTCACATTTGGGCTCATGGGCTCCTCCCTCTCTGTCACTAACTGTCCCGCCCCCGCTTCTCATACCCACAGACAAAGCCCCTCTTTGGAACTGAAGGCTGTCCCGTTGTTGTTGTACTTCTCCCTTTCTCTACTCCAAGCTGACCTTTGCATTCAATGGAAAATGAAGCCCAAATGAGCAAGTTTTATCACTTCCTTCTCATGCTGCAGGAAGAAGGGGAGACTCTCCTGCCTCTAGACAATAGGGCTCTTGGCAAAAGTCTCTTCTCTTCCCATCGCTCTTCACCAGAGTTGTAGCTGATTAGTAAATGTACGGCCCCAGGTGTATCATAATAATGCAAACTCATTTAAACCAGCCTTGCAGATAAACACTGAATATTTACCAGCTCATAAAAACTGTCTGGCCAGCTCGCACTGCATAAATCAAGCGACACTATTTTCTGGTGAGTGATAAAATAGATAAAACTAACATATTTCAGGACTTCCCTGATGCAAATTGTTTGTGGCTCTAGACATGTAGTTATCCGTAAGATTAATTTTCAAGTAACGCTTTCAGTAACCATGGCTCAGATAAACAAAGTTGACAAAAGTAAATTTTCTGCCTGAAGAAAAATATCCAGCTGTATTTCAGAAGGAATAAAGGTCATGTCACATGGACAGAAAATCTTGGTGGCTATTAAAACCAAACTGGACTAAGGGGTGATTAGCACAGGCCACAGCTGAACCACAGATAACAGTTCTGTGCCTGACATCAACCCGTAAGGCCTGGAGATACAACATTTGTGGAAGAAGAATCGGGGGCCAGCGGCGGGGAGGGGAAGAATCTAAACTCCTCGCCAACAAGAACATTATCAACACTACTTAGGAAAAGAAACAAATGAACGAAAACCCCAAAAGGTATTCTAAAAGGGTATTACATTGCTAGCAAAGAGTTGGTTGCAGGCATATGTTTTGAATTTTCTATCATTCTATTTGTAGCAAGATTTGGAAGCAGGATTAGTTTATTGAAATCCAGTGCCGGATTGAGAAAAGTCCATTTCAAAAGGGAGTAAGTGAGCTGGAGGGCTTTGTCTGGCCAGCGGTCCGGCAGCCAGGCCTGGAGACGGGTGGACATCCTGAGCGTAACTGGACGTTTCCGGATGACTCGACAGTTCGGTCCAGTCACTGGGGTGCGCGTGGCATGGGCCAGCAAGGAGGAGCCCGGTGACCCTGGAGCTCTGAGTCATCGGGCCTCAGAGGGGAACGAAAATGGCCCTCTAGCAAATGTGGTCCAGAGCCCAGAGCATTTGCTAACCGTGGGGGAAATGAAATATGGCAAATGTGTTCCTGACAAGAAGTTCTCCCTCTCTGAATCATGGGAAGCTAATTTAAACCAAGCACCGTAACGCAGCGTTAGAAGGCTCTCAGCCCCGTGCATCTCACTGGCTGGGGGCCGGGCCGCGGAAGTCACCCCCGCCCCCGGGATCGCGAGGGTCACATCCCGACTCTCCTTGAGGTCCAAGCGAGAGCGCAGAGGGACCCTGGGAAGCCTGTTCCTCTGGCGGAATCAGGTTCTCGAGTCAGCAGCATCTGCTAAGAGCTGGACACCGAGGAATATGTAATAAATGAGAGAATGGGGTGAGAAGTGAGGCTCTCTGCTCTCCAGGCAACAACCCAAGCTCTGGACAAGCCCAACTGCATGCAGTTCCCTGGAATGCCCCTCCCCCCGCCGGTGTTTCTGGGCGCCTTGACCCCTGCTGTTCCGCGTGCAGGAAATACCCTTCCCCTCCCACCCCTGCCAAACGGTGTCTCCAGGGCCACCTCGTCTAGGATGCCCCACTCCATGCCCCACCACTTCCCAGCACTCACTCCAGCCCCAGGACACTGGCTCACTGGTCCGTGAGCGTCCCATGAGCTCAGTCAGAGCCTCCTTCTAGAGTTCAGATTTCCGAGGCGCCACACACTGAGCACGCGACTGTGTGTGAAAAGGCACACACGAGAGGTCACGGGCTGTGTTCGAGGACAACAGGATACCCACGGGCTAGGCCGACTACAATTCCCAGTTTACAGCTGAGGCCCGAGGTCAAGTAGTCTGTTGAAGGTCCCCTCATTAGCAAGCGATCTGTTCAACGCCCGTGGTAGACAGAAAAGCAGCCCCCGAAGAGTCCCACATCCTAATCCTCAGAATCTGTATGTCCCCTCACATGGCAAAAGGGACTTTGATGAAGTTAACGATTTGGGGAGGGGCGTTTCTCCTGAAAGGTCTGGATCAGTGCAACAGGATCACGGGGCCTTTCTAAGGGGGGACAGGAGGGTCAGACGCGGAGAAGAAGATGGGACGGCAGAAGGAAAAGCCGGAGAGAGACTAAGATTGGCAGATGCATGCTGCTGGCCTTGAAGATGGAGGGGCGCCGTGAGCCCAGGAGAGCAGGGGCCGCGGGAACCCGCAAGAGGCAGAGAAGCGTCCTCTCCCCCTGAGCCTGCGAGAGTAATGCTGCATCACCAACGCCATCACGTGAGGACTTCCAAGCCACAGAGCTGGAAGGTGACGGATTTGTGCTGGTGTATGCCACCACATTTGTGACGATTCGTTCCAGCAGCCACGGGAAACTCGTTCTGTGCCCCTGAACTAGACAATGGGCAGCTGCATGGACATGGAAGGAAAGAGCACACTGCATTCCCAGAGGAGGCGGTCAAAGGCCCTTCTGAGGACTGTGGGGGCCGCGGCTGGTTCTGGTCCTCCCATGGAAGTGTGTCCAGTGATCTGAAGGACCAAGAAAGGATTGGCTGAAGTACAGCGAACCTGGGAAGTCACGGGGCTGAGGTAGGACCCCAAGCTCGTCACTTCCAGGAACTCCGAGCACCCCTGATGTCAGGGAGGCTTAGTCTATGGGCCGTGACCCTCTTCGTCCTCGGGGGAGGCCGGGGAGAGAAGAGGCAGGCTGGGAGCTTCAGATCCACAGCCCTCCACAGCAGCTGGTGCAGGCCCCAAGGCGGCCAGGCTGCCCCCCTCACCAGGCGCACAGGGAGGCTGAGAATTCAAAGGGGGTAACGTCCCGGTGCTTTTGCTTTTGAAAAGCTCAGGCATGACTCAGGTTGTCAGTATGCCTGCCCGTCTGGCTCTCTCTCTCTCTGGTCCGGCAGCTTGAGAAGGACTAATCTGATGAGATAATAAATACCAGCCTTGGTCACCAGGAATCCGAGGCGTGTGGCCAGCTGAGTCACATAGTGGCAGTGGTGCGGAGAGAGCCGCGGAGTTCCATCTGACCTCACTTGGGAAACAGGGCCAGACGCTGTAATGCAGCAGGGCACCAAAGAGCACGTTTTACCGCAAAAGCTCCAAGTGCTGTGTGTGCTCTGGCCACAGAAGGCTTTTTTGGAAGGGAGCATTATAACATCCCCTGTAACTCAAGAAGCGGGAGATTGCAGAGTCCGGAGAAAGGCTGGGAAGGACTAGCCCCGAGGGAGGCTTTAGGCTGTGAGGACTTGGCCTGCAGCAGCAGCCACTGTCCCAAAGTGACCTTACTTGGCAGAAAGGTGTCTGGAGCCATGAAGCCATTCGGAGCCCACCGGCCGCCTGACGGTGTATAGGGAGTGCCTTCTTTGTGTTTGTCATCGCAAGGCGTTCACCTGGTGTGAGATCGAGAGATCCCACCCCGGCCTGGGGTCCCCTGGCCCAGCCGGTGAGGAGGCCAGGACAGAGGGCTGGGCAGGGTCCAGAGATGAAGCACAAGGCCCCAGGTACCACCAGCCCCCCACCTCCTGTGCCCGTGGACCCACGAAATCTGAGGAGCACTGGGAGGACGCCCCACAGATACGACGAACAGGCCGCCTCAGGCCCTCGATGCTGCGCCTGTGCCGCTCCTCTCGCCCCTCAGCGAGGTCCAAGTATGGGGGGGCATCTTTGGCCGGCGGGGCGGTGGGCTCCGTGCAGACCTGACCCTCAGAAACCTCTGCCCTTGTTCTCCCTGTTTGCTCACAGCTTTCACATCACACTGAAAACCCAAGCTATGAGTATCTGTCCTAGTTTACTGTCCTCCTCACTCCTGATACCAAAACCTCACAACGAACTCTGACAGAGGCCCATATCGGATTTCCCTGCCTCTGGAGCTTGCCTGGCTCTCTGCCTGGCTGACCACAGTGGTCTTGCCATGGCTGGTGTCCCTGGCCAGCACTGAGGTCATGTCTGCAAGGCGGCGGGAGAGACAATGACAGGACAGGGTGGGGACTGCACTCTTAGAAAGTGTTCTCCATGGGATTTACTGCTGGAATCCTGGAGCTGGACAGAGGCAGCAAAACCTGGGATGGGGAGCCCACTGGGCCCTGGCTGTCCCCCAGGGCCCTGGACCTCTGGACCCCAAAGATGGGTCAACAGAGGAGAGACATGTCCAGGGGACTGATTATTCCCTTTTGCATCCAAGCATCTGTTGGGACAGTAGAGCTTTGTTCTAGACCTGGTCTTTGGTGTGACTGCATGTGTGCATGGTCTCTGGCCTTTGGGTCATCTGGCCCCTTTCAAATCCCAGCATCACAACTTCACAAAACTGACTTCCAGTCTCTGAATTGGGGCTTCAGTTTCTCTAAACTGTAGCCATTGTCCCTATCTCCAAGTTGGGAGTAAGAAGGGACAAGTTATACTGCGCATCAGGCAGTCTGGGTGTCTTTTTTGGAACACACAAGTCCATCACTCAGCTTTTAGAACCAAAATGGCTTTCAAAGATCTTAAACACCTGTGTCCATGTTCCTTCTCTGAGCTCTGGTATCCAGGCCTCCCATCCCAGCAGTCCTTTCTGTGTGCCTTCCCAACCCAGGGCCAGTTTGCTGCTCCTTGCATCAGGAACAACCTCTCCCTGTCCCTCCTGGTCACAGACAGCTCATGCATCCAGTCTGCAGTGACTCTCTTTGGCACCCCCAGACTCTGGTTGGGGTCCTTGTTTGAGCACCAAGAAGTACTTACACATAATCAGAGTGGATGGAAGGTTCTAGCTGTCTGTCCAGCTATCTGTTAAGCTATGTGAGGCCAGGGTTCATGGCTGATTCTTCACTGTCACTCCCTAGGGCACACAGTAGGTGCTGACACATCTCTCCTCATTGGACCACAGTGAGCCCTCAGGAGAGGTTCTGGGCAGCACCCACTTTTGCCTGCCCAGTGCCCAGCACGGCCCCCGACCTACCAGGGAGCCAATCACTGCAACTGAATGGAAGGAAGCTTTGTAGATGGAACATGGCAGGAGCGGTGCTTCTGCAAACCAAGTGAGCGCCCCAACCCCACTGCTCTGAGCCCACTGGTGGCAGCCACCTACCTGGTCCCCAGAGCGTGATGCACTGCTGCTCGTGGGTCTGACAGATGCCGTTGTAGCAGTAGCCATCCACCCCCTGACATGGGTGCCCGTCGTGCAGGTACACGTTGGCGGGGCAGTGCGGGCTGGCCCCCGTGCAGAACTCTGGGAGGTCGCAGGAGTTGCTGGAGTCCCTGCACGCTGTTCCCGCAGGTTTCAGCTGGAAGGAGAGGCTGTTTATAGCACGTGCGTTGCGGGAAAGGGGGAGCGGCTGCCCAGCAGCGCCCCTGGGGCAGAATGGAGCAAGGCCATCCTCATGAAGCCTCACATAAAAGGGCAAGGATTCCAAAGCAAGAGAGACACAGAGAGTCATTAAATAAACAGAACCTTGTCCTGGGCTCCGGGGTTCACCTTCTATGGGCGTGGAGGGGATGAAGTCAAGAGTTGCTTCTTTTTAATTTCATGCAATCTTAGGGTTTTCTGCTGAGCGAACGGGCTGGTGGCTGGTACCTGTTCCCTCAGAGGAGGGGTGGGAAGGGAGTGTGGCCTGATGGGCTCCTTCGTTTGGAAGGAAGATCTCTGGTGGCCAACACGGTTACGTGTTTTATGATGACATGGGCACCTATGGGGTTAGCGATGTGCCCAGATGACAGATATCATCCCAAGGGCTCAGTCACAATACTTTGTCACCAAGTCGTGGAGCTGGAAACCTGTCTGTAAGACCCCACGGCGGGGTGGAGAGAAGAGACGAAACAAGGCAGCAACAGAAGAGACTTGGAACCGTTGGCCAACGCCTCGTCATTACATGGTTGAAGACACGAGGGCTCAGAGTGGCTGGTCAGAGGCTGCACAGCGGGCGACCTTCCCCCTGCTTGTCCCCGACACTCTTCCCTGCCAGCAGCTGTGTGCCAGGAGCGCCAGCTTCCTTGAACAACCCCCCAGAAGCTAGTCACAAGTAGAAAGGGCAGGAGGGATATGTCAAGCCGGACATAAGACCGTGTCACGCGCTTGTGACCCACCGGGCTCTAGCGGGGGAAGCTAAGAGGGAGTTTCCTGCAAGCAGGAGGCCAAAATCAATTGCTTAATTAAAAAAGATATAATGTCCACACTTGAAATCCTTGGATCAAAATCTCGGGCTTCTAGTCTGTCAGATCTCGGCTCTGAGTAATGAGACAGGCCCTGGAATTGCCAAAATGAACCCAGTCCTGATGGCAGGAAGAGCCAAAGCCAGAAACTGGTGCGGTGGGCGCTGGGCCAGTCAGCTGGTGCCCTGTGTTAGGAGGACGGCAGGATCCAGATGTTGATGAGACACCCCTGGAGGAGCCCGCACGGCTTCTCAGCCCGCAGGCAGGTGCTCCTGGGGTCAAGCAGGGGTGGAGTGACAAGGGTCAGACCCGGCTCCCCAGTTGGTCCCATTGCTGGGGACGTCATGCGCCTCCAGTGGCACAACGGGCACATTTAACACTGAGCCGGAGTTTTTCTGGCTGCGTTGCTTTCGCCCCACAAATAAATAACTTATCACAGGTGATACAGCCCTCAAATGTGCGACGGTGACAGTGAGAGGAGGTGGTGGGGGACACCGGCTTGTGCGGTCAGGGACCACTGTTCTCACAGCCCAGGTGTCACGTGTCTTGCCCCAGAGAGGAACCCGCGGAGCCCGGGGGTGGCCTCGGGCCGAGAGAACTCACCTGGCAGTCTTGGCAGCACAGCCCGTGGGCACACACGGCGTCCGGCTTCAGGGTGCACGTGCTGGCGTTGCAGCAAAGATTCACACATCCCTGCAGAGGGGGGTGGGCTCCGTGTGACACGACCGCACAAGGCGGGACCCGTAAAGGGAAGGAAGAACCAGAGGGCCTGGCCCTTGGGCTGAAAACCAGCCTGGCCGAGAGTGACTTCATCTGTCACAAAGCCTAGCCTCTGGGAAGTGCTTCTGAATGGACGGGGTGAGCCCCCGGGAAGAGTCCGTGGCCCTCAGTGCCTCTGGCAGGGGCAGGGGTGCGGACAGGGAGCCTGGCTGCCTAGTCCGGGCAAGCGGGCTGTGGCTCGGGCTCCGCGTGGAGCTTGCGGATGCGGCCAGTCTCCCTGCAGCGAACTCTATCAGGATCACCAGCAAGCTTGGAGCTGACTTAGAAACACGCAGAGACGTGCACCAACGGAACCCTTTCAAAGACTGGCCCTCTTCATCCAGAGCACGCCAGCAGGGCGTGAAGTCCCCCGGTTGTGTTCGGACCACCGCTCCCTGCGATCCCACCAAATGCTCAGCCAAGACTCCTGCTCAGCCCAGCGGGGCTGCCCCACCCGACAAGGCACCAACACAGGTCGGAAGTGCGCAACGACCTAGATCACTGGAAGGTCCTGTGCCCGCTGATTTGCAAGGGATTTAAACAGTTAGATCAAATATTACATGCATTGTTCTCTCTGAAATGAGAGAAAACCTCCTTTGTCAAGCTCTTCTTCATAAGAACCTGCTTTTTTTTCTAATAAAAAACCCTACAGGGGATGGACATCTTCACTTAGCTGCCTACAAAAGGTCTACGCCCAGTGCCTAGTGTAACCATGAGGTCCTAGGACTTTAGGACATCCCAATAACCTGGAGTTCACACATCTTAGAAGAAACTGAATTATCAGAAGGAAGAGGTCAGGAGCACCTGGGTGGCTCAGTGGGTTAAGCCTCTGCCTTTGGCTCGGGCCATGGTCTCAGGGTCCTGGGATCGAGCCCCGCATCGGGCTCTCTGGTCAGTGGGGAGCCTGCTTCCCCTTCTCTCTCTACCTGCCTCTCTGCCTACTTGTGATCTCGTCTGTCAAATAAATAAATAAATAAATAAATAAATCTTTAAAAAAAAAAAACAAAGAAGGAAGAGGTCATAGGGTCTTTAGGATTAATTTATCAATGTCCTTCTATATAATATATGACATGAGCAGAAGAATGTATATACTATTAGCTAGAGGGAAGCCAACCATGTACTGTTTTAAGAGTAGAGTCGTTTAGTCCTAAAAACCATCTTCTGCAAATGAGTTTATCGTTAGGATTATGAATGCAATTAACAACATTTTGTTGATAATCCAGAAGGTTTAGGACTATCCTAGATCTCTGACCTGTACCCTGTGTAAGACTGTGAATTACGCTCTCATGTGGTGTTTATCATTTGCCCCTGTTACACATACATCCAGAGTTATTAAATTTTAAATTTGTTCAAGGACTTTATAAACATCCGGAGTATATAACATATACAATAAGATAAAAGTGCCAACCAGAAGTCATAGCTGTAATTTTCATGACAGCAAGGGTTTCTAACTCATGGACTTGCAATCTTACAAAATTTAGGAACTTTTTTTTTTTTTAAAGGAGTCCACTGATTGCATTCCTGACCAGTGTCAAATATACAGCAGTGTCACCCTGCACATTAAGGTCTAAATGGCTCTACTAATGACACACTAACCAAATCACAGATTTCCCGGAGCCTCTAAGTTAAATCAGCCCTCTGAAAACTGGGACCTAAGATTCATTGAGAACTACCTCCCCCCACCTCCGATCAAACCACCAGATACTATAAGCAGCCGCTCAAATGGAAACGCAGCCAAGCGGCATGGCTTTGACTTCAAAGGGGATTGATAATGTGAGAAAGATAACTAAGTTTAATGGATATTTGCAGGCTACTGGCGTTCTACTGACTTTAAACAAGGAGACAGGGCTGCTTTCCCAACCCTGTTAGCTGGATGAAGGAGTGAGTTGTCGGGACATCCTTATGGTGGATGTAAATCCATGCCCTGTATGGAAGGCTTCAGCAACCACTTGCCTTTGTCACAACCCAGGATCTCTTTCTTCCACAAGACTGTACTTATCAGAAGAGAAACATTCTTCCTCTGCTGATACACGTATTATCTTAGCGCTCAATAGCAAAGTTCAACAGAGCCAATGAACACTAGGTCTCCAAAGAAAAAGAGAATAATGAAGCCATTAGAGAACGCTGCAAAGACCCTGTCATCCTTGGGTTGTGGGCCTTGGACCTGGATTCTTTATCGCAGTGCACTGGGATGTCTACGGCGCAGCTTCCTGAAAACAGTAGAGGTTATTTCTGGGAGCAAGGGGGCAGAAGCTGGGTCCACCTGTGAGCTGGGGAAGTTGTTCAGATCCCATTTGCTTGCTGATGTGGTGAGACACTGAGTCCCTCTATGGGCCGGGGATACGCGGGCCAATAGAAGCACAGGGGTAACAAGTTCTTCCAGTGCCCGAGCACTGGGGACGGACATAAGGAGCCCCGGCGAACCGAGCCCGGCTGTGACTGTAAGTTCTGGCCGCAGCGGTTTGGAAACTGGGTACCGTAGGTTGCTACAATGTTAGACGCAGTTTGAGAAGCAAAAACTGTAGAACTGCAAATTGAAGCAAAAGTCTCGTCCGTGACTTTGAAAGAGTTCTTGGACAAAAGGATTTTGGACGAGGAGAATGCCAGTTCTCTTCAAATATCAAGAAATTACCCTGTGAAGGAAGGACCCTAACCACAGACATATCCAGCTGGGACCTACGTGCAGGCGGAATGTGGCTCTCCACGAGGAAGGAGTCGGATTCAATCGGCGCTGCCCTGTGATTCCGCATCCTGCCTGGAGAGACAGTAAGCACCCTCCCAAAGCGGAACGCCTCCTCGGTGGAGGGGACGTCGAGGGTCACGGCCGTGGCTGGCCAGTGGCGGGCACTCAAACATTTGCTGACGTGCTGGGGATGGCAGGGGCGGCAGTGACGAGGATGACAGTGGTCACGGTAGGGTGATGATGGCGGTGATGACGGCGGCGAGAGTGGCAGCAGGGCCGGTGTTGATCCCAGAATAGGGAGCAAGGGACTGCTAATGGTCATTCTAAACCTGAGAGTTCATGACTCTAAGGAGAGCCGTCAAATTTATTTAGGTTAAACAAGCAATTCCGAGGAGTTCAAATCAAAGACAAACCGTTTGAAGTCCACATGGCCTCTCCTGAGAACTACGGGTAATTTAAACTGATTTTGTTTTTCTTCTTCAGGTAATTAACAAAATCTCTATGGAATTTCCCCTTTGCATGCCCCATCCCATGACAGTTTCAAGTGCTCCTCCACTAATCTGAAGAGGAGTTTCTACAGCCCCACGCATGAGGTCTTGCTCCCGCACAGCCATCCTCCGCAGCACATTGTGACCACGATTTCTGCTGCTCTGGACCAGAGCTGCTATCACGGATGAATCCCGGGTTTGGAAAGGGCACACAGACATTTGACGGGATCACCCCTACAAACCCCATCCCCTAGTACTTATTCACTCCTGACATTCTTGCAGAAATGGCCAGGCGGAGTCCAAGAGGGGTCCCGCTGGTTTGCGAAACCACAGAGACTGGGAGATTAGGCAGATGAAGGAGATTCTACAATCAGTTGCCTGTCTGAAAAACCCAGGGATCCAAGGTCTCTGCACCTCTCCTTCTACCCCAGCACCCCCTTTCAGAGCAGCTCTCCCAAACATGCTCTTCCTGAGCCCTCGCCAAGCCTCTCTGCCACCCAGTGAAGCCCGCCTTGAACCCGTCTGCCATTCCAGCTGGCATCAGCTCTCGGGGAGGGAATCCCACATGCAGAAGGCTTGCGATACAAACAGCTCGCTTTGATTTATTCTAAACACAACCTCCTCCGAGCTACCAGGAGGCACTTGCTTTTACCAGGAGGTCTCACTGTGTCCTGTCTTTCTCCTTCCTTCTCAAGATCATTCAGAGATTAGAAAGTGGCTGTTATAATTTTTACACCGATTAACTTTATCTTGGGCCCTACAGAAACAAGAAATTTTCCCGACATTGGCTGGGAAACAGGGTTAAGTAAGCCCTTTGCTGGATAAACCTGTTTCCTGCTTTGGCTTATTGCTTCTGAAAGCTAACGAGGGAGGAGGCAGAAGCCCAGAGCCTCGGCTCATGCATACAAAGGCGGCTGTGCATCAGGCAGAGATGCAACGGGGGTGGGAGCTCTTGGTTCAAAATGAATGTTGCTTATTCAAATTCCCCTCTGGTTGCTTGCCTTACAAAGAGAAAGAAATGATGCTTATTAGCCATCTGAGGCTAGCATTCCTAAGCTTTCTTCTCTGTTAAACTCAAAGCTAAATGCTTCTTTATTGTTCTTGTCCTCAGCTCCCCTCACCTACATGGTATCCTTCAATACAGAAGATTTTTTAACATTTCCAACCAGAGCCACCATTGTCACAATTCAAGAGGGCTACCTTGGCTTGTGTGGCTGCTCAAGGTGGCTGTTTAGGACTTTGCCTCCCGAGTTTCTAGCACTTTCGTTCTGCGGCATCATTCTTCCACACATACACTGCTTTGTGAGCTGCGGCCGCAAGACAACGGTCCCGGGACAAGTCTCTTACCTCGGGCTCTCCGCAGTCACACTCCTCTCCTTGTTCCACGTAGCCGTTCCCACACTTCTGGCCCCCAAAAGACTGCTTCACTTCCGGCAGGTTGAAGAGGCACATCCCCACGCCCTTCTCCAGGCTGACCTCCAGGTCCTTCTTGCTACAGCTGCTGAACACCATGGGGAACGGGAACCTGTGGAAAGAGCTGGAACAGTCAGCTGTCAAGGCACAGGACGGGCAGGTGTTCCTGGCACCCGCTGACGACACCTGCCCACATGTCCACTGTTCGTCCCCAGGTACAAAGGCTTAACTACCTCGCACCAAATGAGGCTCGATCTCATGACCCTAAGATAACGATCTGAGCCGAAGCCAAGAGTTGGACGCTTAACTGACTGAGCCAGTTGCCCCAAGCAAACTATTTTTGAATGACAAGCAAATAGAGAATATCTGAAGTTATACTTAACGCAATGGCCCTTCCTCCAATAAACAGAAATTAGTGAGTTAAAATGATTACAAATCTCCAAAGGGAATTTGATGGCACCAAATATTAGAGTCCTCTAATACAATACAATTCTTATTGATGTATATTTGAAAATGTTTACATCCAAACAGCCACTGGTTGCAGAATGTCCAGTGAACTGTTGAGGTCTTGGCTTAAGGAGTCAAAGAACGGTTCTTTCATCTTGATGAAAAATGTGCCAATGGACCATGAACGAGGTATAGAAGCGACTCCCCAGCATGGTGTCAAGAACCCATGGACAGGATGTATCTAGCAGCCTAGTGATTACTAAGATGGCAATTTCTTCAATTCAGTCACCAGGAAAAGAATGACATCAGGAAGATGCTTGGCACAGCCAAGCTCATCGCCCTACTTCCTAGGTGCCAACTCTGCCTCTGAGCTTTGGGTGACAGCAGAATTAAACCTCTTGGGTAGTCTGTTCACTACTCTTTTATGGAATCACTTACCCACTTCCTTACTCGAGAAGGAGTCTCCAAGAGTCTATGATAATCCAAGCTCTGAGGAGGATCCCAAATTTGCCTGGAACCCTTCCCACTGTCCCCCGGTAGGGCCTTTGCCAAGGGAGCTATGGGACACACCTATGCCCCACACCACCTCTCCATCCATAGAAATAAACTATAGACACATATTTACATACACATAAAATATACCACGCATGCTTATCCATATAACATAAGATTCATATAAAAAATAAAACTATAATTATATTTGGCTAACATATCTACATATTTTCAAAAATAACTATATTTGAGAACCTTCTTTAAGCTGGGGGCATGGTGGGTGCTTTCTCAGTAATATTTCTTTCTCCTTTTATACTTTTTTGCTTTTGGACTTAAACCTTCCAAGCAATCCAGTGAGATATGTAGGACTGTTCTCATTTTGCCAGCAAGATGAAGGGTTGCTTTGTGAGTTTACGGTTAGGGGATGGAAGACCCTAGATTTGATTCCAAGTTCAGTTGTTTCAAAACCCATTTTCCTCATGAGTGAGGTCCGCGCACACTGCATTACCTGGAGGGAACGGCCAGAACATGGCCAGTGATCAATACACCCTTGACATGCTGATTTAAACACGAAGGACATAACCTCCCGCTGCCCACCATATGCCTGGATCGGTGTTTCTCCAAGTGTGGTCCTTGTATCAGCATCACTTGGAAACCTACTGGAAACACAAATGCCCAAGCCCCACCCAGACCTACCGAGTCAGAAAAACTCAGGGTTGGGGCCCAGCAACCTGTGTTTTAATAAGCCCTCCAGGTGATTTTTTTTTTTAAAAATAGAGGTACCGTTCACATAACAGACTCCTCCATTTAAAAGTATGCCATGTAGTAGCTGCTACACACTGTCCCCACTAGTAGTTCCAGAACATTTATTTTCCTGAGCCCCCAAACAAACCCCATACCCATTAAGCAGTCACTTCTCATTCCCTCCCCCGCCACAGTCCCTGTCAACCACCAACCTGCTTTCTGTCTCTTTGGATTTGCCTGTTCTAGATATTTCATAGAAATGTAATCATGCAAGGTGACCTTTTATACCTGGCAATTTTCACTTAGCATAATGTTTTCAAGGGTCATCCATGCTGTGACATTATTTATCAAAATTAAGGTGTGAGAACAACTGACCTAGATTTAAAACTGAGAGGTCATAAAGGTAATAGGGATAAACCCACATCTACTTGGGTCAGAAAATAAGAAATACAATCTAGGTGCATCGAAGATCACCTTCCACGCACTCAAATTAGAGATTGTTCTGTTTTACACCATGGTTCCATTCTCTAAGGAAAAAATGCCCAAATGTACAGCATTCTGAAAACATTATGTAATTTTAGGCAGATGCTAAAAATTCCACGAGTATCTATCTGTCTTTTAAAGCCAAATTCAAATCATGAATACATTTTCGGATATCTTTCAGTGTTGCACCAGAATGATGAACCAATCATCACTGTATACTAATTAAAGTGCCATGGAAGGTTCTGGTCATGGAACATGAGGGTTCTGTTCTGAAGCAAGTTCCTTCCTCTTGCTTCCAACTCTGTAGTGTGGGAATTCTGCCTGCCTTTGGTTGGTCTGTTCCTGCCTCATGGGGGAGCCATGTTCCCCCCAGCACTGATGAAAACAGCACTACATTGGGCTACATTGTTGCCCATACCATGGAAGGTCTTCTGTAGCCCAGGGTCAGTGGCTTAAAAGACAAGCCTCAGTTCCTTCCAGAACTTTCAGGAAGCTCATCATGAAGTGCTTTTTAACACTTCTCGTAAATTCTGCCAAATATGTCAGGAGAGCTGCTAATTGAATTGACATATAGCAAGGGGAGAGTGGTGCAAAGCAATAAGACGGGAACATTATTTAGAAAAGAAGGCCTTCTGCAAGGCACTTGTCCTCCACACGAGAACGCTTCCCAATGACTCTGCATCGGACCCAGAAACAGTGCTGCTTTCGGCTCACGGGCGGACACCACGCGGAGTGACCTTCTCCTGCTCAGACGTGACCTCTGCGGCTACATCCGCCTCTGCCTCGAGTTTTTCACTACCAAGGGCACTTGGGGGCAAATTCACCACGCAGAGTGCAAGGTCAGAAATAAAATGTGGACAAAAGAGACAGCTGCAGACATGGGGGGATAAAACAAAACACAAAACCCACTTTCCAAAAGAGGAACACTGCTTACGGCTTCTCACTATAAATGTTGCCCGGCTTCATATTGTAGCCGTCACAAAGCTGCCAAGTAAAACATTATTAGGGGTTACTTTTACTTTGACACATCTGCAGTCAGGAAATTCTTTGCTTGCAGGTGCCTATTGTGCATTTCCCTGCTATATTCGTGGGATGAACCATACTAAGCCAATTTATCAGCCCTGACAGTAGAAGTCGGCAGTTATCTGCCTTGCGAAAGCTCTCCGGGTATTATCCGGAGACAGTGGCCCTTCTTGTTGGAAGGCAGGTGTTTCCAGGCTGGACTGAGGGGGACGGGAGGTGACTGTGCGCCAGGTTTCCCGAGACGTCCTCGCCTCTAATAAATGCGGGTTGGGTCCCAGAGTCCGGGTTCCCAGCTCCGAGCTCTGGGGGTGACATCAGTCTGTGCTGACTGCAGGAAAGACAGAAGTGACCCGAGGAAGGAGGGGAAGTGGCCTGCACAGCTGCTAGGAACCCCTTGGAGGTGACACAACCATGTGACAGGAAAAGCCAGCGTTGCAGGAAGCCAGGACAGATGGGAAGCCTTCCAGATTTACTTAAATCGATTGGAAAAGAAAAAACCACCACCACCGCCTCACGTCGTCTCCCACAGCTGATAAATGATTAAGGCATAGCTAGTTCTAGAAAATGTGCTCTGCTTCCTGCTGGTCTTTTTGCAGACTAGAGTGGAGTTTTATTTCCTCCTGACAGGAGAAGTGACATACTAAACAACTAAAGCCACGTTTTAAAACGTTTTAAAACATTTTCACATCTGTAGGAAGGGGGTAACCACGACTACTTTACATGCGACAGGTCAGGGTCAGTGAGCTCTCGACAGAAGTGGGGCGAGCCTCCACTTACCTTCGGAGCACAGGGAGAGGCTGGATGCCATGTGCATAGGAAGCAGCTGTGTATTTCTTTTTAGAATCGCTGCTTTGCTACTTCAAATTACTGACTACAAGTGCCCTGTACATTCAAGGACCTAGAAACATTTCGACAGGATGCAGAATTTATCCTAATTGTGGCCCAAACATAGCAATCTTTAGACTTTAAAACCACAAGTACATGTCAGCTTGAGAGGAAAAGACTCAGGAGGCCAAGAGATACCAGGCAGCTAAGTACGATCCCTCAATTAAATGCATACACGGTGTGAAAGGAGCGAAAAGACCCAGCTCCAGAATGGAAGGGCTGGGTTTTCTCTCACTCGACAGGAACAGGGACTGAGGAGCAGGAACAAAAACGCACTTGGACCCCTTTTACCTGCCACACTTGGCCGCGGACCCTGGAGGCTCCTTCCGAGTCTTTCCCGAAGCTCGGGTCACGGGAGCACCCTCTCCGAGGTGCTCTGACCCTGCCCTCCACAGCCCAGGCCAGGCCTGAACACAGCACACCTGGCCCCCGTGCTCGGAGAACACATCTCACGACTCATTCTGGAGCATTCCCTCCACAACTAGCCCGAAGACCTTTTTTTCAAAAAACAACTTGTTAGTTAACAGTTCAGAGCCGATGTCTCCGCGTTCCTCCTCCCTCCAGGAGCGCAAACCCGGCGTGGCCATCGTCATCCCTTCCTAGCTGAGCCCGGGGCCTGTTTACAGCGAGAGGGTGCAGGAGGTCACCGATAACTTGGTCAAGTTTCAAACCAAAGATTCTAGGACCGTGTTAAAAAAAAACAAAACAAAAACAAAAAAACCTTTAGTTTTCTCACAGTTGTGTGCAGGACTGAAAACTCGATCAGCGAGTCGGGAATCGAGGTGTGAGCCTGCTCCGGCCCCAACAAGCTGTGGGCAGAGGAAGGAAGGAAGGGCTCTTCCACCTGGAAAGCAGCGTGGCTCTGCTGGGAGACCCTCCCAGGTGTGTGTGGAGGGGGGCGTAAGTGACCTCGAGTCTGCCTTCTGCCCACCCATGGAGGCAATGGGGCACGACCCTGAGAACCCCGGCTCACACGCCAGAATGAAGCCTGGGGTGACCGAAAGGAATTCCTCCTGTCAACTCCAGGAACGGAAAATGACTGCATTAGGGTCAAACGCTGACCCAGTGGGCCTACCAGATGGGCCGCAGAAGGTGAAGGAAAGCACGAGGCCAGGAGCGAATGATCAAAAACGTCCTTAGTAGGACATTTCCATGTTAATAGCAAACACCTGGGATTCAGAAGGAAGCCATCTGGGGCATATTATAATTCATGTTTTTACATGTGAACTTTGACCCCTGCCCCCCCTCCCTGGAAAACAATTAAAGCACAAATGTAATTTCCTAGAATTATTAATAAAGAGGCCAACTGCGCTCCGCCGGTCCATTGAGAGGTACACGGGAGGTCTCTGGATGTTTCCAGAAATCAGACCTCTCACTTCTGTGTGCTGATGGCGGTTTCCTCCTGAACGCAGGCCTGCAGGGTGGGGGGCTCAAGGCAGGGGACCCGGCCCATCAGAGACTGTGTCTTGGGTGAGTTTCTCAGCTTCATTGTAAGAAAAGGCCCCTGTCTCTGCGTGGGGCTCATCAGGGACTGAGCTCCGGCAGATGCAAACAGACCCCGAGGTGAGTCAGGGGCAGTCTGCATGCTGGAGAACGCTGTTCTCTTCCCACTCGAGCAGACAGATTTTGCCAGTCGCTGCTGCCTCCTAAGAGTCTGTAACGGGGAAGCCACTTTGAATCAACTATGGTAGAAGTAGTCATGTGGATACTTCCAAGCCACCCAGCCAGGGCTGAAGTTTGCATAGGTCCTGTCCTTGCCTCACTGAGCTCCCGACACTGGGCTGGCCCCTGGCTCCACCCCACCCTGCACCCCTGCACCCAGTGATTTGGAACCAAAGGTTCCTCCGCTCAGACACACGTGGGGAGGCGCAGAGGAACGGGCCGAGAACCAGAAGCTGTGGGCTGATGTCTGCAGTCTGATCCACACTACCTATGGGCCAGTAGGCTCCCCAAACCTCGGTTTTCTCCTCTGTAAAATGGAGATGATTATATTGCCCCTTTCTCACAGGCGCGATTAAATGAGAAAGGAGATAAGAAAGTTCTCTGTAGACCAGGGAGTGGTCTGTGAAGTCTATAGGGCCTTACTCTTACCACTACATTTAGATTTTATATTTTTGAGCCCTCTCCTCCCACTTCAGCTAGATCAACCAAAGGCTTTCAGGAGAAGCCACTTTGAGAAGGACTTCACTTTTGGAAGCAAATTGCTCCTGTCACCCTCCTCTCCAGAGTACGTCTGAAAAAAAAAAACAATGGACTCCATCACTATTTACCACCCATTTCCCTGGGGTTTCTCAGCTCTTCCTATAAAAGACAGCCATCTCAGAATCTTCTCTCCAGAGGTCCAGCCATTATACAAAAGGTGGAAAGACGGCCTCACTCTGCATATATCTGATTGTGCGGCAATCACCATCCATCCGTCCGTCCGTCCGTCCACCCATCATTCCACCCACCATTATTTATTCATCCACTGACCCATCCATCCATCGATCCTTCCTTCTACAATGGATAATGATACATTCACCCACTGTTCCTTGCTTCATTCCATTCGTCATGATCCACTCATCCACCAACCCATCCTTCTAGCAGTCCGTCCTTTCGTTCAGGAAGTATTTACTGCACTTCACCATGTGTCAGGCACTGTTTTAGGTGCTGGAAACTAGGCAAGGGCAAAATACACACAATTTCTGACCTAGTGGAGCTTGAGGTGGGTTCTGCTGGATATTGTTGATTGCAGAGAAGCCTAAAAGTTTACCCTTGACCTCACTCTGGAGCCTCTGTGCCTTATGACCTGGGGAGAAGAGGAAGCCATGGGTGTGTGTCCGTCTGTGTGCGCGGGGGGGGGGGGGGGGGGGGGGGGGGAAGCACTGGCAGAGTTTCAGCTATAATGTTTTCACACATGTTCTACCACAAATAAAATGCTGGATTAACGAGCAATGACAGGAAATAATTCTTTGCTGTTGTAACATAAGTTGAAGGAAGTTTGCTGAACTAAATGTTTTAAAATTGGGGCAGCTTGCCTGCCTCCCAGAAGTCATCCAGGGACATTGGTCTGTATCGAGAAGGCTTCAGTCCTCACACGAAACCCAAACATGGCTGGGGCCATGTCCATGTGGCAAACCCAGAGGTAGGCTGAATGGCCCAGGTCCCCACCACTCGTCCTCAACCTTAATGCATACAGCCCAGAGGCAAGGAGGTCCCTCGAAGCCTCCATCTGGAAGGTGAGCCCGGTTTTCTCTGACCATTACCCCAGGACATTTTTATTTGAGGGAAGTCACAGGGAAGTGGGAAGGCAGGGGTTCGGCACCCAGCGACTCAACCTTATGTCCTGGAACTTCCGGTTGGGTAGTTTTGGAAAATGTAGGCAGTTCATTTAGCTTTCTGAGCTCCAGCTCTCTTCTCTTTAAAACAGGCGTAGCCATGCCCACAGTTTACTGGGTAATACCCAGTAATACCCACATGGTTTACCAACACACTAGAACACTGGAATGCAATCCTCTAGGGGCAAAGTCAAGTTTTCCTA
>PISX010006323.1:0-32954 GCA_004024625.1 Mellivora capensis
CTTCTTCCTCTTCTTCTTCTTCTTCTCCTTCTTCTTCTTCTTCTTCTTCTTCTTCTTCTTCTTCTTCTTCTTCTTCTTCTTCTTCTTCTAATTTAGGAAGCATTTCCCTATGCTAACATTGGCCGTTGTGTTTTTTCCCCAGTCATTTTTCTTATCCATAGTTATTTTCAGTGAACTGTTTAAACTACTTTTTGTTCCTCTTTGAGTTTCTTTATACTACTAGTTGAACTCTTGCTAGCCTGCTTAATATAACACAAAAAATAAGTGTTAAAGACAAGTTCATGGTGGGTAAATCTGATCATCTTGTTGCTGTTGTAATCTATAATCTGGGGAATTTACCACTATAAATATTTAGGAAAGTAAGTCTTGCCACCCATCCTCATATTTACACATGCAATTTACTGGTCCAATGTTAGGTCAAAAGTCAATATAAAACAGGAATACAGGCTCTGATGTCTTGTATCTTGGAAATGTTTTCTGAAAATTCCACAAGCAGATCACTGTACTGTAAAAAATAATGGGCTTCTTAGCACATCTCCAGACTTCACCTACACAGGGGCCTTTGTGTAACACATCAGTCATCCTTCTAATGTAGAATCATCAATAGTTTTCAATTCAAGAAAAGTAGGACAAAAGAATATTCGTTAGATCTGCCAAGGGAGAAGATAGCACAAGGGGAGGAGGAATAGTTAGCCAGAAGGCAAAAGAAAGTAATAAACTTAAGAGGATTCTTAGTCTGAGAGAGTAAGTAAAAAAAAAAAAATAGTAAATTAAGTGACTTGCAAGCTTCTTTGACCCCACTCAACAATAAGTTAAATAATCTTGGCACACAAAGCAAATAAATCTTAGGAATAATTTATACTTGACTTTTTAAGCTATTAATATTTGATTAATATTTGATTCAAATTAATATTTGAACAGATTTGTTTTTTAAATTTTTTTTTTAAATTTTTTATATTTTGTTTTTAAAATTTTTAAATTGTTTTATTAAATTCGAATAGATTTAAGAGTATAAAATAGACAGCTATGTAAACGTTAAAGCTACAGGATGCCTTAGTGAGAGGCTGTGTTCAAAAAATCAAGGGCACCTGGGTGGCTCAGTTGGTTAAGTGTTGGCCTCTTCATTTCTACTCAGATCATGATCTCAGGTTCATGATGTCGAGCCCTGTGTTGGACTCTGTACTGGATGTGGGGTCTGCTTAAGATTCTCTCTCTCTCTCACCTACCCCTTATCTCTTAAAACAAAAATCAGGTTCATTTTCAAACTCATCTGATAATGCAGTTTAATGCAAACTAAAAGGAAATTATTGATGCAACCATTTTTTAATGGTTATCATACTTACAGTAATAACATAAATAAGATTTCTTTGGGACAAATGGCATACAGCAAAGTGGCTGCTATGAAATACAGTAGTGTAAATATATGGGTGTTAGCAATATTGACAGAGTGTTAAAAGTTGAAAAGAGAACGCCCAATTAAGTTTATCTGTGTTACTTGACTCTGAACTATAGTAGTACAACCCTACTCAGATTCTCCAGGATTTCTTGAGCTTGCAAACAGTTCTCCTAATTGATTAGCAGGTAGCATGTGGTTCTCTGCCTTTCCCCACCCTCCCAGGTTGCCATGGTGATATCTTAGCTTCCCCTCCTTTGCTTCTTCCCCTGCTTAGACTGATCTGTAGAATGAGATCTTCTGAACCTCTTGGACAAACTGGTGCTGGCATTTCTATTCACATGTGTTACCTAACATTCCTTTTTGGTTTAGTAAATGGAAAGTGGTCCAATATGCCAGCTAACGTGTTTATTTCATCGTTACTTCTAAAGCAGTTCAGTGTAAAATATTTTGAAGGTAAACTTTGAAAGTACATTTATCTTCTTTCTTAAAAGATTCCCAACAATCACCGTGGAAAGTGTTCTGCTGCCACTGACAATACTTTTGAGAGGAGTCTGTGTGTGTGTGTGTGTGTGTGCGTGCCCGTGCCTTTCATTTTGAAAATCAAAAGCATTGTTTTGTTGGCGTTAGTTTGTTTTTTATGGGAAAGTTAAGGCAAGTCAGTAATATTTATATACCTTTTCTACAGTCTTCCTGCTAAAGCAAAAAGGGCAGCAATTACTTTGAAATCAATCCCTAAGAGTCCTTGATTTTTGAAGGTAGTTATTCACACGTAACAACCAAAGAGATTCATCTAGGCCTGCTCTGCATCTTCTGTAAGGAAACAGACATTTAAGTCATATATAAAAATACTACTTTTTACTTAAACAGCACCTTGTGTGTAAAAAGTACAATAAAACAAAAAACATCACCTTGCTGATGTACCGACCATTCTTTACCGTAGACAGATGACAATAACCTCCTTAGAACAACTCATTTCACAGACCACCTGACTTGAAGTCCACACTTTCAGAACACATTTTCTTTCCAATCACAAGAGTGCTGTTTTAGAGTGACATTTGGCACCTACCTTTTTAACATGACTTTATGTACTTTACAAAGCATATTAAAATATGTGATAAAATGTGTGTAAGTAGGGCAGTAGTTCAGGCTGCATTCCTGTACTTTTATAGGAAATACAATACAAAGTGAGAGATTCCAGCTTTTGTGTCTCCTGCTGTCAGGGACCAGTCTGAAATGAACTCAGAGCAATGGCTGAAAATCCCCCTTTCCATCTCTCCCCAATAGGGACCACATTTTGGATCTGGTAACCGGAGTCATTCTACAGATAAAGAGTGCATAGTGAAAGAATGAGAAGACAATGAAATTAAGAAAACAAAGTAGGAAGAAAACAATCTTTAACATTGGGAGTTATGTATTTAGTTTCAAAAAGAAAAAACACCCTTGGTAAAGTTATCCTGCTTCGAAAAAGGCTTAAGGCTTAACTGAATTTTCAATTACTTTGTTATTTTAAAAAAGTATTTTTAAAAAATATCATAATATCACATCTGCTTATTCTGCCAGGATGACTATTTTGAAATTAAGAAAAAGATTCATTTAACAGATGTAAAATTCTCATGTAATGTATTGGATGGCAATCAGAAAACGATTACCTAGAATTCTGAGTTCCATACCACTTCCCACCTCAAGAACACTGAGATTTCTTTTAAAGTAACTTGGACAAGGTCATGTTTCTGGACCTCAAACTTGTATATTCTCATCCAAAGTCCTGCTCTTTCTTCACTTCTGCTTCCTCCTGTCTTCTGATACTATTCAGTTATCCCTCCTCAAACCATTTCTGTCTCCATTTGTGCTCTCATAATAACCATAATCTTATCCTCAACTCCTAGCACTCCCGTGTATATCCACAATCAACACAGAACTAGACTTCCTGCATATTCCTTCATAGGCTCTTTACTTTTGTTGGTGATACATTTTTCAGGCTTAGAGTAATTTGGATTCTAAAAACCATTTTAGAGATAGTTTATGGGGTCCCTCCCCCCCACCGCTGTTCTTTCCAGTTTCTCTTTAAACTTATTTTAACAGATATCTCTTATTTTGAAATAAATCATGTTCAATTTAAATATTTTAAGATTGTCTTTGATTCTTAAAAATCTTTTCACCATATGCTAAAGAAGAAAAAAGACTGTCTTATTTTGAAATAAATCATGTTCAATTTGAATATTCTAGGATTGTCTTTGATTCTTAAAAATCTTTTCTCCATATGCTAAAGGAGAAAAAAGACAGTCTTAGTTCAGTGATTTGAGATATGATAATGCTTTTAAAACAAATCAAATTTGTTTTATTAAATATATTTGGGGTTGAGAGTTCAGTAGACAACAGTCAGCACTTTATTTCAAGCCGCTTAATGGAATTGCATAAAATAGATCAAGTAGTAAAGAGTGCTTTCGTATTCTTCACAGTAATTCCACCTGCAGCTAGTCACATGGAGGTCATTAAAATATCCAATTTCATTGTATTCATAGAAAGTTTTAAACATAAATGTATTCCTTAAATGTAGTTCTTTAAAAAAAAACTAGTATTAGCTATTATTACTATTCAAAGGATATATTATACCAATGAGAATAGTCCATTAGATGTTTCATAAAGTTATATAATAAACTTTCTATTCTCATGAACAGTTCATTCAGTGAAAATTTATTGATGCCTATGAGATGCCAGGTAATGTGCAAAGTGTTACAGGAGACATTAAAAAGTGCTAGATAAAAATCTTTCTACAAAGGAAGAAAGACTAGACCAGGGCTTTCACTGTGTGTGCCTCTTTCCATCAGCATCCACATCACCTGCAGAATTTGTTAAAAATGCAGATTCCTGGATGCCAGCCCAGACCTACTAATTCATAATCTGCAGGTAGGACCTAGGAAGATGCACTCTTAAGTAAAGTTATTCAGTGATTCTCCTTAATTTGAGGGCACCTGTGTATCAAGAAGATGGACACAAAAAGAAATTAGTGTAACACTAAGTGATAGTTATTCTAGTAGAAATGGCATTGACAAATACTTGATTTTTTTTTTTAAGGATTTTATTTACTTATTTGACACAGAGAGCACAAGCAGGGGGGGTGACAGGCGGAGGGAGAGGGAGAAGCAGGACCCATGCTGAGCAGGGAGCCTGATGCAGGGCTCCATCCCAGGATCCTGGGTCCAAGACCCAAGCCAAAGACAGACAGTTAACCGACTGGGACCGCCCAGGCACCCCCCCAAGTTAATACTTGATTTAAATTTTTGTTTCTAATGGATATAAAATCTGAACATGTGATATGACAACACAGATAAACATTTATCTAGAATTCCATGCCTTAGGTGCCTTTATACTTTAATAGAAATTAATTAAACATATTGTTCTAGAGATTCTGTTTTGAACTAGAAATGTCATAATGAAATCATGTTTGTAATGAGTAAGAATAAATCTATTATGGAGTAAAGTAGAAAGGTGCCTGTTTAAATTACTCAATTAAAAGCATTGTCTTCAGCATGAATAGCCTAAAAATGCTAAAGATGTCTTGGTTTCTTACCCAATTTATAGCAAAAGAATTATCAAGTAGCTCGACTTGAGGCTAGCCCTATTGCCTGATCGGTTTAGATGTGCAGCTGGGTCTCAAAAGTATACATCATTTGCCTTTATGTTCTGCTCAGGTCAACCAACTGCTCTGCTTAACCACAAGAGGTGGCTCTCAAAAACTAGTCACATAGGCTACACAGAGAACCCCAAGGAAAAATGTCCATATTTACTTTTTATCCAGCACTAAAAATTGACAAATAGAGCTAAAGTCCAAAAGACGCTTAAAAATCAATAGGAAATGTGAAGGTAGAAAATATTGACAAACTAGTATAAATAAACCTTCTTAAAAAAAAAAAACATAACTTTCCAGTATTTATTAGTAAGCCTAGATGTCTAAAATCAGTCACCTGTTATAGATAAGCCTGCAGTAACAGTTTGGACTATAGGTCATAATTATATATACACAGGCAGCACAATGAAGTGAAATACAGAACACTAGGATGCTGCCAGGTCTCCTGTTCACCTCACTTTCTTCTTCTGTGTTTCTTCATTTAACAAATTCTTATTGAGTGACAATGCCAGGTACTGCGCCCAGTACTGGGCTGCAGCCTAGAATGGGCACACATAACCATGCCCAGCACTTGGAGTCTGTGTACTGGTTGGAGAGTGGGCCATACCAGTATGAACAAAAAGGAACGAAATAGTTCTTAAGGGCATTTAAGGATTCTGAGACACAAAAGAACAGGGTGGGGGGCCAACTTGACACAGAATTATCAGAGAAGGCCACTCTTAGAAGGTAATATCGAAGTCCCAACCTGAAAGATGAGAAAGAGGCAGGTATAGGAAGAGTTGGATAAACAAACTGAGAGGACAACAGCCACAGCGGCCCTGCAGAGGGAGAGAGTTTGGTGAGTTGAAGGAACTGATGGAATTGCAACACAACCCAACTGACAGGGAGAATATACAGAGGAAGTCAGATAGGTAGGTGAAACTATCCTGTATGGGCAGTGGCAATGCACTTGGGTTTTATTTTAAACACGGTGAGAGGCTGTTGAAGAGTATTCTGCAAAGCAATGGGATAAAAAGTACTGTTCATGAAATTTCTTTGGCTACTGCGTACAGAATAGATGGGGAGGGAAGGGGTTGCAAAAATGACCAGTTAGGGGACTGTTGCTGTGGTCCAAAGAGAGATGATGGTAAGCATGAAGATGGACAAAAGTGAAGGGATTCAAAGTATATTTTGGAGGCAGAATAAATGGACTTCACTGAAGGATTGGATATTCTTCTGGAGTTTACATACATTTTTAGAGTATTATTTTCAGGAAGAATACATGCAAATCCAGACTTTATAGGTATAGAAATGAAAGGACTATAGGGACTAAACATTTCACAGCTCCTAGCTCCCATCCTTTCTCCACCCTATGCTTTGTCCTCTTTGAGGAGGTCATCACAAAAGCATTTTGCCTTTGCATACACCGAGCGGGGAGGAGGCAGAGTGAGCCTTTCTCTCTTTGATTCCTCCCAAAGGGATCTGTAAGCATTATGGGGTCCTGTAATTGTATCAGCAAATGTTTCTTGGAGCCATTGTGTTTCACAGGTATCTGATTCCAACTCCTAATTTTGCTTTTAATGCCATGTTCATATATTTAATGAATGACCTGACATTTTAGATTGAGAATAAAATCCAAGAAAGTCTGTTGAAGTGTTTAGAAGCTCTAAAAATCAGAAAAAAAAACATGTAAAATATTTTCATTTTTACTAGCACACACACTTATATACCTATCATAGTTAAATGTTGTTTTCATAATAATTTCATGTTTCTCCACTAAGTAGTAGTAAAAGTAATTTTACAGCATTTAGGTTAACTTAGATTTAATAATGCCAAACAAATGTGGCTCATTTGAAGTAATGAGACTAGAGTAGGAAAAGAAGCATCGGGAAAAATCGGAAACCACAGAATAATTAGATTTAGACTTTCAAAAGCACTTGACTCCATATCCTCCCCCCCAACCCCAAAGGAAATAAAAGACAAGCCATTTAAAAATGAATTCTTTTCTGAAGACTTTTCCCTATTGTGTCTGTTTAGTCTTCACAGTTTTCAATATTGACAGTGAGTTTCTTTTCACTACCAATATGGCAAGTTCCTTTGAGGTGGACAGAGATTTCACCTTTCATTGCCTTGTGTTATTTCCCCTCTACTGAACTATGTAAAGAAAGGTAAATGGTAAAATGGCAATGCACGAGATGGAGAGCCTTAGATTATTCACTCCTGCACAGGGAGATTGTTTTCTTTTTTTTCTGGTGTCAGTGTGCGTTTGGGGGAAAAAAATCTGCTTTAGCAAGAGATTCTTCTTCCAGAGAGGTAATTAGGAAATACATAACTTCTGTTTTAAGAGCACGTTTTCCACAAACGGCTGCTTGCACTTCCAGTGATGATTGCATAATCATAGGCAGGCCTACAGCTAAATAGCAGATGAAAGAATTTTACTCGGAAGATTAGGGATACATGCCTTCTTGCTCTCATAGTAATAATATGTTAGGTATTAATCCTGTTAAAACTGCTACCTCTTTCTCTTCAGACACTGTCCTTCCAATAAAATAAAATTTTGAAGCTATGCTTCGATCAGTGAACAAAATGTGCAAACTACATGCCTTCCTCAAGTCTGAGCATATAAGATCATTTAGAAGTAGGTGTAATTGTTGAGTTTCTGTACGTAAAATTAAAAATGTGTTTTTATTTTTGAATACAGTTGTAGCTTCTTCAAAAAGGAACAGCTAGCGAGTATTCCGGTAGGTCATCTTTGCTGGCTTTTTGAAAAATCAAAGTAGCTTTTTGTCTCTTAGAACAAATCCTAGAGCCAAACTCACTTAAGTAAATACAGGTTTAAAAGAATAAATGTTTCACAACTAAGGATGTGATGGATTGCTACTGTATATGTATTTTCCTGCAAAGCTAGTCAAAGGCTTTTTTTCTCCCACTACCTCTTTAATCTTAGTGAAAAGCTTTCCTTGGAGCTTGAGCAGGCCCCATAGGAGCCCTATTTTCTCTTTCGGTGTTTCTACACGCTGCTTCTCTTTACCAGACTTTAAGATATACCCACGTTCCCTACCCCGGTGCTCGAAGAACCGTGGTATTTTCTCATATTAATTATTATTTAGAATTTCCTTTGTCATGGTTGAGAGGAACTATCCCAGAATTTCTTTTCTCAGGGTAACCTTAATATTTTTAAAGGCTCTGTAGATGAATGGTAGGAAGTTAGTCATTTTATAATATCGTTTGCCACCCTTAAAATATTTGGATATTTGATATCTAAATGCCAAATGAGGTCAGTTTTAAGGACAGGCGAATTTGAAAGAGAAATTGCTAACATGATATGAAAAAGAGCAGTGTGCCACCCCGCTCATTCTTGCTCCTTAACTTCTTGGAAGACATGTAGAATGCCAATCAGCAAGTGTCAAGAGAAAAGGTTGCTTATGTTGGGTGTCAATTTACTGTAATTTTTTTAATTGAAGGGTTTTTCCCCCCTAATAAAAGAATCCTTATCTGAAGTTGAAGACTCTTTTCTTCAGAAAAAAATTACTGTGTTAGTGAAAAATACAACCTTGTGGTAGATAAAAAGCTCTTTTATATCTGGTTTTATTTACTAGAGAATCCTTATGTGTTTACAGTTAAAGACTTATGAGAGCTTATTAACTGGAGAAATTCTTCTCTGGATGTTTTGTTTTACACATTTGGTTCATAATCTTTTATGTAAAAGGAAGTGATTGTTCTTAGCTATTGGACAGATGGAATTTTCAAGAATCAGACTTTAAAAGCTTTAAAACTTTCCAAAGGGTCTCAAGTACTCCGCTTGCTCCCTCTACAAAATCTTGGGTAACAGAAGTCTGTAGTACGCATCACCATTGCTTTTTTTTCCCCTCACGCAGCTAATTGCCCACAGCATGCAATGTAGCTCTGAGCCATTATTTAAACGTTGCTATTATGTAATGTAGTTACAGTTCTTATTATTAGAGATCGTTTATTATTTACAGTATGTCAGTCTGTCATGGCTAGTTCACCCAAATAGAGTAACCTTTAACATTTTAAATATTTGAAGAGAAATTGATTTAGCATTTATTTTTCTATGAAGTGTTTTTATTAAAAGTCATAGGACTTTAGGGGAATTATTTTAATAACTACTGAGACCTATTCTGTAGATCACTCTAAGTTTAGCCTATTTTTTAATTGCTCATTCACCTGTGCAATTTATAATTGTTTTTAGATACATCATTTATTGTTTTGTTTTCTTTACATGTTTAATTCATAATTTTATTGTGCTTTGTCTTTATTTTTTTTAAGATTTTTTATTTATTTATTTGACAGAGATCACAAGTAGACAGAGAGGCAGGCAGAGAGAGGGGGAAGCAGTCTCCCTGATGAGCAGAGAGCCCGATGCGGGGCTCGATCCCAGGACCCTGGGATCATGACCTGAGCCGAAGGCAGAGGCTTTAACCCACTGAGCCACCCAGGTGCCCCTGTGCTTTGTTTTTAAACAAAACTCAGCAAAAATCAAGAAGTTTCCAGTTGATGGGCTAGCAATATCGTTAACTTTAGTAAGTTAATAAGTAAGGTATAGATAGCTCAAATATGTGTACTAGTAACTGAAAAAAAAATTTTTTCTTGACATACTAAATGTTCCTAATTTATTTTGAGGCAGAAAATAAATATTGTCACTACTACCACTTGTACCTGCTTCTCTCCATATTAGTGTTTTTTAAAGATAATAATGAGACTGAGAAGAATAATAAAAGAAAATGTGAATACATATTACCTAGCACAGGCAGGCTAACTTTCTTTCTTTCTACGTGACTTTCTAACTTTCAACGTGAAAAATTGCTGTTAGACAAGTAGGACATTTGCCAGAGATCAGGACACGTGTTAACCACCAAATGAAATGTTGAAATATCTTACCATACATACGTAAGGACAGACACATGGGTGTGCTCATTCAGAAGATCCCTGGAAAAAAAATAGGAGAGAATACAGGTAGCCAGAAAGATTAGGACTACTATAATCAGCAAATGAAGATGCAAGAGGTGCAGATTTTATGTGTGTGTTACAACAGCTGTGTTAGCAACCCCACGAATAGCTTAATCTCTCTGCAAAGCCCAGAGCACATAAATATTTACCAAGTGGACTGACTCCCTAGTCCTCTTCCTCATCTAGGCCATCTTCTAGGAGAGCGGGGCTTAAGAGCTTGAACTGTGGCAACAGCTCTGTGGTTAATAGCTGCAGAACCATCGCAAGTTACTCAAGTCACTGTTACATCATCTGTAAAATTGGATTTATGCAACAGGTATTTAACGAATGCCTGGTATGTTTTAGGTACTGTTCTAGGAGCTGAGGCTCAACAGCAAACCAGATAACGTCTGTGCCTTTAATAGTATCTACCTTACCAGGCTGTTGAGAAAATCAGATATAAAGTTTAGCTCAGCGCACGACGTAGATGTGTTCAGTCGATGTTGGATGCTTTCTTCATCGTTATCTGTGCCACATTTTCTGTACAAAGGCAGTGCATTAAGCTTTAAGTTTTAACAAATGCAAAAAAAAAAGTCCTGTTTTGGACCTATTCTTTAGCATTAATAGTATGCATATGCAAAGAGGTGCATATGCAAGTGGGCCCCATGGTATAATGGTTAGCACTCTGGACTCTGCATATTTAAGATGTAGATAACTTTAGGTTGTAATTCCCAAGAGACTCTGAGGCAAAGATTTGAATGCAAGTAGTTTATTTAGGAGGTTATCCCAAGAAGCCCTGGTAAGGGAGTGGAGATGGAAAACAGGGCAGGAAAGGAAAGCCATTAGAAGTTACATTAATGAACACATCACATCAGCAGACAACTGGGACTCTGTCCCACTTGGAGGTCTCTAGAAGATGACCTAGATTATGCCTCCGAATTGTATCCCAAGGGGAAAATAAGCTGGGGTACTTTCAACCATTGCCTTTCTATCATTGGCCAAAGGCTGCTTCTGGGGAGTTAATTCCGTAGCATTTCCATCCAGCACCATGTGCAGTCCAGGCATGTTCTGGGGCCAGAGATGCTCTCAGCAATCAGAGGTGCTTGCAACAGGAAGCCCTTGGCCTTTTCAGAAACAATGATTTTTGAAGGGATCTGAGAGGGCGCCAATAGCATTTGCTACATAGATCTTCACCCAAAAACTACAATATAAGGCTGTATGTGGCACGCTCAAAATACATAGAAACATAAGAGGAGTGCACAAACACTGGATTTCCAATTCCTTTCTCAGAATAAGGGTGGGACCATTAGTATGGAAACACAACACCTGACTTACATAAAGGAAATATACCTAGGCGTTTTTCTTTCTAAAAGCATTACAAGTGATTATTTGGCAGCAAGGAACATTTCAGAATGGTCACCACATTTTGATCAGCTCTTTTATCAAATTAGAACTTAATTACATGACATCTATATGAAAAAAAATCAATCTTTTTTTTTCCCTTAGTTGCTGAAGCACTTGGCCACTCCAAAGTAAATTGAATCTTTACATCAATTTTCCAGGAAAAGAAATGATAAAATCTTTGTCCTTGAGGTTCCACTTGACAGGGTCAAAAGCAATTCTTTCATTGTATTATACCATAACACAAATCAGAAAATGCAAAGATTTCAGAATCGCTCTATTTCACATATTATCTTCTTAACTTTCCTCTGCAGCTGAGCAAGGGTGTTATTAGGCCCAAGAAATTTTGTTGAATTCTTAAATTGGTCTCAAGAATTTTGTGATGGATGGTTTACTCAATTTAAAACAGATCATCTGGTGAAATTGCTTTTAGGTTAAAAGGAGGGTTCCTCAGACTCTTCTAGGGCAGATTCTTTCAATTACTTAGTTAAGTCCAGAATTGCTAAAATGTAAAGTTTGAAGACTCTGGGTGCATTGGTGGTGAATATGATAAAAAGAGAATTCTAGAAGGAGGTTTGAGCAGCCTCAAGGCCAAACTTTGTCTACTTGAAATTTTCACAGGGGGTTAGTACTGGCCTGACCAATTATTATTTTTTTAAGATTTTATTTATTTACTTGAGAGAGAGAGAGAGAGAGAAAGCATGAGAGGGGAGAGGGTCAGAGGGGGAAGCAGACTCCCTGCTGAGCAGGGAGCCCAGTGTGGGACTTGATCCCAGGACTCCAGGATTATGACCAGAGCCGAAGGCAGTCGCTTAACCAACTGAGCCACCCAGGTGCCCTGGCTTGACCAATTATTTATCTTTGTTCAATCCAGTTTATTCTGAATAATCTAAACCTTAATTAGTGATTATTAATTTGACATGAAGCTATATGCAAATGCCCAGATACCATCTGGAGTATTTTACCCAGTTTCATGTAATAAATATTTCTCTAATAAAACTCCTTGTACCCAATTAGAAATACATGTGGCTCTTTGCCATGAAGCTCAGCTTTTAGTGGAACCTAAACACATAAATGGAGAGAAATAAAAGATATTTTATGTGCTTCCCTCATATTTTTGGTATTTCCTGGTGAAGGCTACAAAGTGACATCTCAAAGGAGCACACACTCAAAAAGTCAAGTCTCACTGAGCCCAAATGTTGCCGCCTCAGGTAGAACCTCTCTGGTTATTCCATTTAAAATAGACCCTCATCCCCGTCCCTCATCTCCATGACCTCACTGTTTAATTTTCTTCAGCACACTCATAACTCTCTTGTGTTCTTTATTTATTCTTGTTCCTTTATTTGTTTGTATGTTTTTCTGACTTTACCCACTGGAATGTTACTGCCATGGAGGAAGAGAATTTATCTTATTCATTGTTATCCCCCAATGTCAAGGACAGCACTTCCCACAGAGTAGGCGCTCAATAAATTTTTGTTGAATGAATCAATGAAAAAATGGATATTAAGAATCCTATGTCCTTGAAAATAAATGTAGCATATCAAGTACCTTAGTGTTTTAGGGAAGAATCTTAACTCTTTCTAGCTTTAAAAAATGCATTTTATTTCACTGCAGCAACAATGTAAAAACCTGAAAAAGAAGCATCCTCTCAGTGGAATGTTGAGCTGTTGAGCACAGATTTTCTGACAAGGGCATAGTAGATGCAAGGGTTGGATGGCCAGAAGCGGACTCTTGTGCTCAGTTGTCAGGCTATATTTGGGGAGTACCTGGGACTTAAGACAACATGAATCAGCTAACAAACAGGAAGAATCAAAGGCTCAATAAATCCCCACCTTTTCAAGGCTCAGGCACCTCAGGCATTCCCTGGTTATAAGGGCCTTCTTCCTGAGACCAAGAGTAGATGAAAATGCCATAATAGGCCACCAGAGGAAAGGACAGGCTGAGTCTATTTGAGGTAAACGCACTGTGGGATTTTAGAGCAATCCAGTCTGTCCTTTCCTGAAATAATAGGCCATTTATTCTTAATAACAAGTATTTCTCAAGCAGCTTCTGTGCACGAGTGCTATCTTGACTCCAGCCTCCCTTGTCTCTTCCTTCGCCCACCCCCAGCACACTTGCATACCCATTGCTACAGAGCACTCTGCTTTTGATTTTTATTATTTATTGGCCTTTTGTGTAAAATTTAGTTTGGAAAAAGGGCTTTGCTGCTATAAGAAGACCAACAAGCCTTCTCTTCACACCTTATTAGCACTGGTAGGGAGTGCTTTAGGTATTAGGTAAAATATATCTATTCCAAAACAAAGTGAATGCTTTGTGTCCCACTAGAATATTCTTTGCCGCCCCCCCCAACAAGTTGGAAAGACTCCAGACTTATTCTTGGGGCCTCATCATTTACACGTAGGCCTGTTTTTTCAAAGGTAGCAAGTTACCCTGTGCCTTTTGGGTAATTGAGATTGAAAGTTAGGTTTCTGCTATTGTCATAAACTGACTCTGGTTTCTTATTTGACTGAATATGAAGAAGCTAGGATTTTAGGATTGCTTCTGTTATATTTCCCAAGATGTGAGTATGACAGGAAAATTTTATTTTAAAACAATATCGTGATCCGTGTACTTACTGACAGAAGACATTGGTTAAAAAAAAAAAAAGACAATGTCAATCTGAAAGCAATTGGGTGCAGCTAGACTGTTAAACAGACAAGTCAATTGCTAAAGATATCTCATCCTCATTCATTGAGTTCTCAGGGAGAGTTTTATTAACCTACTGTGTTTTCAGGGTCTATACAGTCTTCTGCCCAGTGGGCCATTACCCAGAGGGATTGACTGGTGAGATCTTTGCATAGACTCAACATCTTCTTAACAAAAATGAAAACAATATCATATTGCCTTTTGAATCTGTTTGAGGAGAGAAACATTTTTAGGGGGGAAAAAGATAATTGAAAAGCTCTGTATTCATCTTTTTGTGCCCTAGGACATTGATTTTTCCAACATTGTAATGTATTACATGGTGAAATAGTCCCATGGACTTTCATACATATTAGTAACTCCAATGCCCAAAGCACACATCACAAACCTTTCACATTCAGAGATTCAGCATGCCTGGTGGTATTTGTTAGACCTCAATCCATTTTGGAAATAAAATGTTCCATACACTAAGGGAAAGAAGGTCTTAATGGCCTCTCTCTGGCTTTCCTGTCATCCCTTGGTATACATGTGTAGAGAAGCCAACGGCAGGCATCCGTGCTCAGAATCTGTTTGGTGCTATCCAGATCTCTGCCAAGGGCTTGAGGATCTGTTTTTCACTCTCCTGACTCCCAGCAGTACTGTCTATTCATGTGGTTACAGGAAATGTGAGCTTTGTATTCAGCAGGTCCTTCATAGATACTAAAATTGAATTGAATCAGGACTTAGTAAATCTGAGCCAAATCAGGTTTGAGATATGTGAACTGTATCTTCCCTGGAAAGCAAGAGATGGGGGAAGGAGTAGCAGTGATAGCAGAAAAGGAGAGAGAAATCAAGTCTTTTTTTATTTCAGGTACAGTAGACCCATGCGCAATAATAGAGAAGAGATCTCCTTTATGTGTAGATTGAGGGGGGAGTGTCTCCCCCCTATCCTAAAGTGTGACTCTCCCTGGCCAAATCTCTGACCGATACTTGATTTTTATTATCAGATGCTTCTTTCCTGGTCTTGCCTCTTAGTCAACCAGCATCCCGGCCAACATTATGGATGTGATGCAATATTGGTCCTGGGTCCCCTTCTGGGATCACAGGAGTCTACCCCAGTCCACTTAATCCCTCACCAGGGACGCCTAAGTGTTGGTCTGTTCACCCTGGCTGCTCCTTCCTAGTTTTCATTATCCATCACGACAGCCAGCTTAGATTTAACTCCTCAACTTCTATGTGGAGTTGTGTTTTGTATAATAAGTATGAGAGTTTTGGCTGGTTCCCTCAATTTTCTCCATTCTCTTCTATGACTGGCCCTTTCCTTCATGCCACGCCACCTGTTATGCCTTGCTCTTTACCACACTGCTTTCTGCTTCTCGATTACATTGCTTTCAGCTGTGAAAAGTTCACTAGATGAGCTGATCAATACCAAGTTTTTTATTGTTGATATCTTAATACTATATATGAAAATATGTGGAATAATATGGTGTTGTATATGAACGTGGGAATCTATGTGCCCAGCCACTGCCCTCTGCATCATATATGATACATAAACTAGAGATGAGGGAGATGAAAAGCAAATTTCATTTCTAAAGCAAGTCCTTCTAGGCCAAAATCTGAAATGTCAATCAAAAGTTGGGAGCAAATATTCAGAATTTTTTAAAAACTAGCACCAAATCTCCTCCTACCACTTTACATAAAACTCTACCATAGGATGTTCTGAACTGAAATCTGAGAACATTCCGGTTTATCACTAATGATAAAAAGCTCCTCATACCTTACCAGTCCTCTTATGAAGGACTATTTAGTAATAAGCAGTATTGTAGTAAATGGATGTCTCCTTGGAAATGGACCCTGACATCAAATATGTATGTGTGTGCATATAGACTTGCACAATTTTTTAAATTGGTTTGTTTTTAAAGCAGAATAAGAGGAGAATACTGTCTTTGCCAACTCTGTCTTTATTTATTCTTTCACGTATTTGGCATGTAAATACAAAAAAAGTTCTCTTTATATTTCTGCAACACTAATCTCGAACACTGTTGCTCTTGGTAAACTTAGTACACGTTTTCTTTTACAACCGGTATGATGAAAAGGATTCAGGGATGTTCAGCCTTACAGAATTCCTGAATAAACCTTACCGACTACAATCTAGTCACTGTGCTAAAAGCAAGTAAATAATTTTTTTACTTGGTTGGACTAGGTTGGAAATAAAAATACAATGACTACCTCCCTCATTCCCATGTAAATTTGAAACCTTCTATTCAAATTGTTGTGCCATGTCAAATAAACAATATAATACTGTTTTTACTCAGTTTATTATAGTCAAGCAGTGCTAGTTTTTAAATATTTTATCCTCTGAATTTTCATGTGACTATACCCTGTGGCGCTGTAGTGTATAAAATAGCATATATTTTTTTCAACAAGGAATAAACAAAGAAGTGCTATGAAAATAGAAATGAATTATAAACCGTGTTCCTGATATGAGCAACTAGTGGGATTGTGGAGCAATTTTCATGGCTTTTAAAAGAAAGGAAAAACTTGTAGTCGTGATAAATTATACCGTGGAGACCTCTTAAACACTTAGCCTTGGTGAACATTAAACCTGTCTCTTCAACAGGTTTATTGCAGGATTAGGCACTTCCTGGAGAAAGATTCACTCTGCCTTTGGCATTGATGTAAATTTGGTTTCTGCTAGATTTATAAAAGGTGCTATACAGAAGTCATTCAATTTTCTCAGAAGTTCACTTCAGAATTTGGGGTGTGGATTTATTCATATCCCAGGCATCACACCATTGTCCTTAAAGTTGATCATCTAAAAATTCTTCACAGATTCCTATAGAGCTAGCTTGTCCCAGTCCTTTGTAGTAATTCCTATCTGCCCAAACATTGTATTAACTCTTTCTGGCCCCCTGAGTTGTGCTGACGAAGTGACAAAGTCAGTGCTGCCAAGGCTATGGGACATATATTAAGATTCACATCCACAGTTCAGATACGAAAGTAGCAAGCTCAGTCACTTTGGCTCTCAATTTGCAAATTTGTCAAAAAGGACTAGTAATATGTTATTAAAAAATATCTGAAAAAATTCTAAGGGCTGAAGAGTCAGGACACTAAATAACTATGCTCTTTTGGTTTAAGTTTTGAATATGCATTTTGCAACTTATAGCATAAAGCTAGATCTTGAAAGTCTGCTGGGCTGAACTATTTAACTGTCATTCATTTATTCTTTAAGCACTTACTGAGCACTGTACCCCAGATTTGTCCTAGGTCCTGGAAGTAAAGCAGTGGGGAAAAAAAAAAAAAAGAAAAAAAAACAGACAAAATTCCTTATGGGGAGGGGAGGAGTTACATTCTAGTTTAAGTAAATAAATAGAATCAGCCAATAAAACAGGGCAGGTTGGGGGGCAGATAGGGGATGGTGGAAGAAGTGTCTTTTTAACAGAGGGAGTGAGAAAAAGGCCTTAGGGAGAAGGAACCTATGAAAAGAAAGGTCTGAAAGAGGTGAGAGTGTGAGCCATGAGGGTCTGGGGGGAGGGAGGGTGGAGCATATCTAGGTAAAGGGGGCAACAGGTGCAAAGGCCATGAGATGGGAGGATGGTTCATTTCTTGATAGAACAGTGATGAGGGCAGTGTGGCCAGAGTAGAGTGGGCAAGAGCCAGAGTGTGTAGAGCCTTTTTGGCATTACTCTGAGTGAGGTGAGAGCCCTTGTAGATGGCTGATGTGCAGAGGGGGGACTTGAGCTGATTCCCTTTAAAAGAATCACTTTGGCCATCCATGAGAATAAATTCTAGGGAAGCAAAGGCAGATGAGGAGGGACCAGTCAGGAATCTGTTGCAATCATTGGTAATTGAGGCAGGAGAGGAAACTGGCTTGAAACTGGGGTAGAAAGGGGTAGTTAAGGGGGTGGGGAGAAGCAATTGGATTCTAGATCAATGGAAGGCAGAGCAAACAGGACTCACTAATGGAACAGATATGGCTATGAGAGCAAGACAGAAGTCAAGACTGCCAGCCTCATAGTCCCAATGACTTATTATGTAGTATCCAAAACAGGGAATCCAGTCTCTGTTTTTTCAGGACCCTAGTATTTTTTCTCTTACTGACTCAGTGAAAATCTGTTTCTTTGTCTATAAAAGGAACAACATGATACAAGAAGTATTTGTTGCAAGGTAAACAAAGTTTTACTACTATAACACAAAATAGAGATGCTGCTTGAAAATTATGTTACCTGACACAACCCCTCTGACACAACCCCTCCCCCAACGTACAGTTCATGAGTAATGCAAGCAGAGAGAGGGTCAAGTTTGAAATATAAGTGGAACAAAAACATGAGCTCATGCATGACTTCCCTTGATCAGGAGACAAAATCCAGAGGCAGGCTGAACAAAGATTGGTTGGTATAGTTACTCACTCACAGCAAGGCTAAGCTCTGGAAATCAACAAAGGGATATGACATATTTCTTGTCCTTGAGGAGCTGAAAGTCTAGTGAAAGCAATTTGCCTCTCATGACTCAGTGTAGAACTAGGGTTTTATTTATATCATTTGCAGAGATATATGTCAGCAATGGAATTTACAAATAAAGATATAGATATATTAAAGATAGATTCATGTAGCTATTACAGGGTATGTTTTTTACGTATATGTAGGCCAGCAGTATAGTTATATGAATACAAACTTACTCGTATTCTTGTTCCAAATTTTAGTATTCAGAACTTGTTTGGCTACAATGATCAGTAAAAGCAATAGTAAACTAAGGGTACATATAAGCTGCTCAACATGTTTTTTTGGCCCACAAAAAGTTCAGTTTGGAAACTTAATACCCATATTAATTAGAATATATTGAGCAAGATTTATTTTTAAAAAAAATCTCTGTGCATTAAATAATGAGTAGTGTAATCTCAACAACTCTCCCAAATGCCCCAGGAGTCCCGAGCCAGCTCTGTAGGTGCCGGTGGCTGTGTTAACAGCTGTCCAAGGAAGCCCGAGAACAGTTGTGCCCGTACTTTCTGAGTCACTTCTGGCTTTGTCACCTAAAGGGCTCCCCTCAGTCCACCAAGGGAGATCTGCCTCTCTTCTTACAGAGCAGGCCCCCATTTCTCCGACTCTCCTCCCACCGGGGAACCAAGGAAGAGCTTGCTTTCCTAAGCATGAGCAGATATGCCTCTCCCCTCACTGAAAGGCTTGGACAGCAAGCAATGAGGGGACACTAAGCCGGCAAACCAAACTGAGAAAGGCCGGAGAAGACCTTAGTTGAGGGTTATCATTCACGTTTCTTTGCTCCTAGGCTAAATAGAAATAAACATTCAAACCATGATTCCTCAGTCTGCCCAGCAGAAGGTAAATTCAGTAACCTCTTTGTTTTTTAATTTTTCTTGTGAAACTTTGTTACTTTTTAACTCATATCAGTGCTTGAGTTACACCTCCCCTCCCCAGTTATAAACTTTCTTTAACTTATTTTGGAATAAGCCGAAATAAAACAAAATCCTACCTTTAAATCAAGCTCGTAAGACGGAACTGAGTTCATTAATTAAAAATGAAAAGGGAGCATCTTTAGCAAAATGAAAGCCAAGCTTTTAAATCTTCCCTGAACATTGGTTAATCTTAAACCGTCTTGGCACTAGTTTCTTCATACAATTTTGCATATCAGGTGTTTACAGACTAAATAGTAGATGAGCTGCAAAGTACACTATGTCATTTAGTGTCAATGAGCTAACCCTGTTTATTCGGCTCTGCGCTTAGCAATTGAAATAATCTGCATAAAAGTACACAGTACGCTACAATTAAGAAGCGTGATTGTGGAAGGCACACTCGGTTCATTTTTTAAAAAGACCATCTGTTTCTTGGTGTGCTACTTGTACAGGTTTTCCTTTCATCTTTCACCTTCTTAAAAAAAATCCACAACTTTCTAAAGCTTTTGATACTATTGCATTCTTGGGCTTTGTAGAATGGTCATTCTCTGGATTTTCAGCTGTGGCTTTACCAGAACAAGATCACTTTAAACCCTCAGGAGTCTTGGAAATTAGAACAGGAAATTAGGAAGCCTCCCCTACCCTATATTTGTTCCCTTCCAGTGAGTTGACATTTGCTGTCAGCAAATACTTGTAACAGTAATGGTGGTGGTGGTGGTTGTAATCTATTAATATTTGCAAGCTAACAAGGTAAAACATATTTAAGGTCTATATATTCAAGAAACTTTTTACTCGTTTCTTTGAAGTTCGCTTAGGAAAGGATAGAAATGCCCTGACAGGCTATGAAATAGGAAATCCTAAATAGATTCTTAGGCCAAAACTTGCTATGTCTTAGCAACACACCTTTGATCATGTTCGAAGACTAAATTTTTAGCATGTTGAGAAAACAGTTTCTCACTCGGAGTATTTTTAATTCAGAAAACAAACTTCTTTAACCACATATGTTTAAGGCATTTCCTTATTCGATCTATCTGAAGGTGAAGTGTGTACATTATTTTGTGGGAAATGAACAAGATAAAGGGAAGAGGTAAAATATTCTTCTGTTAAATAGCACATTTTATGCCCAGCAGCCATGGGAAATAGGTTAGCTTATTTAAGAAGTTTATTTCCGTATATAAGAAAGAAGAAAGATATTTGTATAGCCTGTGCTTTGGAATAAAAATAGCAAATTTTAGACTTGACTTCATTTAAAATGATTAAACATAATGCCTATTTACTGCTGAATTTCTTGGAGGAAAGAACAGTCTTGTCAGAATTGTATATTCCCAAACCTCTTTATTTCGTGTCATTTTTATCTCATGAAACTACATTTAAAAAGGCAAGTAGGAAATGATGCAGCTTCAAGGAAAATCACAGCGTCAGAAAAGAGGTTGGGGCAAGCGGGGTAACCCTGCCCAGCCCTGTGCTCCCCTGGGATGTGGATAAGGTGGGGTCTTTACAGTGACGTCAGCCACAACTTAAGAGCCTTCTCAACATCTGTTGTACATTTGGTTTTAGACTTTAGAAGCATGACCTTCAACGTATTTAGGTGGTCTTACATTTTATAAAACCTTGTGAAAACAAGGGATTGATTATTATAGTCCCATACCAGGTAGTCTTTATTGAATAAATATGGACCTAATACCTGGGATCTGGACTTCGTGTGTCCTGCACTGTCTCCACTACCCAGCCGGGCTTAGGTGAGGTCTGCACTACACAGAAGATACTGAAGCAAGCAGTTTAGGTTCTTATTAGACCGCACATCACCAGAAGAAAAATCTTGTTTGAAGTGAAGAAGGTATTAAATGATACTTTACATAGAGAAAGTACCTGCAAAACAATGAGGTAAGAAGTCCAGAGGTGCCTACTGGTAAGCGTGGAGATCTGGCACCAAGCACTCTTTGTCTGCGGGCAGATGTGTAAAGGTCTTCGAACCAATAGATGTCAGCCTGATTGAACACAGACAGGAGACAGCAGGAACCAGCAATAACGATGAAATGTTTGGGAAGTCAAGTTTGGATTAAAGTATTTGGTTCTAGCGGTTGAACAAGGCAGCAGACAAGGCTAGAGTAAACACAGCTCTCCTGTTTAGCTATTGATTTATTATAAGTACCAAAATTACTTTTATTTTTGCATGCAAAAAGGTACATTCAGATTCTAAAATTATATGTCCCAAGACTAGATGACGCAAGAAACAATGTGGCTCGCTGTAAATTTCTTAGAAGCTAAGGGGGGGGGGGGGGAATCTCATTACTTTCATAAGTTCTTGCAGAAAAGACTGTTGTATGTTTTTTCCAGACTATTGGTGGAAATTTTTCTTAACATATAAAGAATAAACCATTCCCCCACCCCAGCCCCTACACAATCTGGGAAAGCGCTCTTATGAAATAGCAGTTCTCTAAAATAAAAACACCAAAGACATATTAACTAGGGTTCTTTTTTCTTTTTATTGTTGGCATTGAATACAAATCAACATTAAATCTGAGACCATTTTTAGTGTCAGATTCCCAGATCTAAAATAGGGTATACAAATAAAAAAATTGGCAAAAATGTTTTACTTATGTATTATGCAGCTTGTAATGGTTGAGACTCTTCATTTAGAATTCAAACATCCCCCTCCGTATTCCATATGGAATAAATTTTAGGAAGTGCCAAAAATAATGAAGGGATGCTTGGGTCTAAGCAAATAATATATTTTAAATTTTCAATTATAGTAAGAAACTAGATTTTCCTCTACACAAAAGATAGTTTATTAGCCTCTCCATCAAAGACTAAAAGATTATTCCAGTGTTCTATCAATATTTTTAAAACCATTAATCAAGTAAATGAAATACTGTCGGTTAGGAATCTTTTGGTTGCAATTAATAAAAATGCCAGTTTACCTGATCTAAACAACAACAAAAAAAAGAGAGGTGAATCAGATTGGCTCACGGAACTGAAAAAATAGTTGTCATTACATGTGAGGTTTAGACCAGCAGTTCCAGGTTCTCAGCCTCCAGCTCTGTATTTCTGCAATCTTTTCACTTTGCCTCCTTCTATATATTGGTGGTGTCCTTAGGCCAACTCTCCTCGTGATCGCAACAAGGGCGCCATGGTGGTTCTGGACCTATAACATCATAATTACCATCCTAAGGAAAGAAAAAATCTGTCCCAGCATTCCCAGCAGAAAGCTGTGGGGTTTACTCTGGTAGAACTGGCTAACGTCCACTAATCACTGTGGCCAGATTGACAGGATTCACAGGTGTGCTTTAGCTCTTTGAAGCCTTAACCCCAGCAGTTAAGATGAGTGCATTCCCATCTCATACAGCTAGGAATTTGCGGAAAGGTTGATTCTTAAAGGAAGCTCCGAGTGTTTTTAGGACAAGGAAAAGAGGATGGAGACCAAATAATTGGGAGGGAGCCAGTGACTATCCTCTGCAACTGTGTACCTAAAAAGGATACTGTCTTACCTGCTGAGGCTTAAATTGGTTTAGGAAAGTTTATCTTGCCCATCATCCCTTTTACCGCTCAGCAGACAATGCAATCCCGTTATTTGGGTATTTCCAGTAGGGATGGTGCAACCTTACCTCAAAATGTTAAACTTTTCACATCTGTTAGAGGCAAATCCACTTTTCAAAGGAGAAAAGTCATCAACAGACATTAAGTAGAGTCTTCCCCAATGATTCTAGTACCTCAACAGCCCACCTCAATTGACTATACTCTGGTTTGAACCACTCTTCTGGTTTCAATAAACCACTTGTAGGATTTAGAGAAAAGCTTCATTCAACAGGAAACATTTTTACAGGTTTTACATTTAGATTTTCTACTAAATCTATATTGACATATTCCTGTAGAATGCTGAACTTTTGTATGACGGACTCATGGTTGCATTTTATATTCATGTCATTGTGTGGAGTGCCTCTTGTGCAAAAACAAAACCCCTCATAGGAGGGAATCAGAAGTTGTTCTCCTTTATTTTTTTCTGTTTCTCTGCATAAGCTCATCCAAATAGGTCCATTTCAGTCCTGTGTGGCACATGTTTGTATGTTTTTAGCAGCCCTAAACTGCCCTGTTGGTCCTGATTTGGATTTGGATTTCCACCCACCACTGTCAGTATTCACAGAATGAGCAGTGATACTGTTAACCCTCAGCAAATAGCATCCTCCTGTGCTGAGTTTATGAAGCCAAGCCCTGAATGCTCTCCTTAGACATGAAAAGGGGAGAAGTCCTAGGATTAGAACGTGGCCTTTCATCCCTACCAACCTACACTCCTATTCTCCAAGATGGGGTTCAGTAAAAAAATCAGGCTCTGCTTCGCTTAAGGTTCAAAAATTCTTAAGGCAGCTCAAAGCCTTTGGTCACCAAGTGCAGTTCCGAGGGGATCAAGGGAACCTACAAGAAGACACCATCATTATTGTCATGATCACCACCATCACCACCATCTCTTCATGGTTCTTCATTTCCTTTGTTCCTATCTCAGAAGAAAATGTTACTTCCCCTAACCCAGCAGTCTTAACATAGGCTTCTCATGTCCCATGTCCTCTGCCCAGCTCTAAGACTTGACACCATTCCTGTATCTCCTCCTCAACCTATTCAGAATGCAATGAAGGAGCAAAATAAACCTCTTTTCAATCTGTCAGTCCCACAAAAATGTCACCATCTCTTCCTCCTTCATGGCTGCTGTCTCTGCAGTCAGTCATGGTCCATACCAGCTTCCTCCACTTCTACCCTCACAAACTCATGTCCTCCTAAAGTCTCTAATAATTCAGTAAATATTTATTGTAAGCCTATTGTGTGAAAAGCTAATTACTGTTAAGATACAAAGTAGATACAATATAGTCTGCTTTTACACCACTTACAATCCTATGAGAACTATTTTTCACCTAGTCAAGCCACTGAAACTCTCTCTCAACGGGGCCTAGGGCTCACCTAGACATCAGACATAAAGTCTTCCTGAAGTCCTATAGCACACCTCTTTATAACATTTGATTCCTTGGCCAAATATGGAAGTAAGTGGCAAAGTTAGAATTTGAACCCAGGCCTTTGGGGTACCAAATTATGAATTTTATTGTTACATTTTAATTACACTGATAACAGATGACTACTTTGTAAAAAAAACATGTATTATGTTGCAAGACGAAACTGAAATTCCTTTTAGCTACCACCCTACTTCCCACTGAGACATGTGTAGTTCTTTTAGACTATTTTTATACACATTCATTTGTGTATGCGCTCCTTGAAAATAGATAGTATTGTTTTTATTTTTTATCATGAATTCTAGCATAAACATCTTTTAACAATATCCTTCTTCATTCAACAGTATTCTTTTGGGATTCATCTGTATTGATACATATAGATCTAGTTCATTCTTTTAACTACTCTGTGAACTCCATGAAATGAATATACCATGTTGTATTTGTCTGTTCCCCTGTTGAAGGCCATAAGTTCTGTTTTTATTTCTGACTATTACAAATTCCTCAGTGCATCTCCTTTTGTGTAGTGAAGCAATGTATTTTGCTTGTTAAATCTCAACTCTTGCCCTACTGGCTATGGGACCTTGGATGAGTTACATAAACAATCTAAGCTTCATTCTCATCATAGAGTTATTTTAAGGATTAGATGAGTTTAGGCATGAAAGGTGCTGAATTACAGGCTTGGTACATAGTAAGTGCTCCATAAAGTGAGCTGTTAGTGTCATAAATGTCTAGATCCTAAATTGTACTCATTTTCAGTTTAATCGGTCCTTCCAAATTGCTCTTTAAAAGTGGCCACATTGATTTAGAATTCCCTGAGCAGTATAAGAGAGTGTTCATTTTCCTAACTCCTCCTAAGACATTGTATTATCAAACCGTTTTATTTGCTATTCTGTCCAATAAGAAACGTCCTCTGAGTGATGTTTTAATTTGAATTTTCCTGATTATTAATGAAGATGAATACTTTTTATGTGTTTATTAGCTCATTTTATTACTCCTTTAAATTATTTGTACCCTAGGACATTTTTCTATTTTTGTAGACTTTTACCACATTTTAAAAAATGTACTAACTTTAAAACTAATTGTTGTTTGCATGCTGCAAATGTTTTCTCTCTTACCTTAGCTTTAAGTACCTTTGTCTTTAAAAAGGCTGAATTTTATAGAGCCACATTTGCTGATCGTTTCTGTGCTTTAGGCTTTGACAGTTGGGATTGGAGTGCTAGCTCTGCCCCTTACTGACTCTGAGGTCTTAGACAACTTACATAACCTCTAGTTACTTTTGTTTTCTGAGCTGTAAAATGAGGATAATAATAGTATCTACTTTATAGGTTGTCACAAGGTATATGAATTAATACACGTAAAGTGCCTACTGCAGAGCCAACATAATGTTTTCTGTTATTAAGTCAGTCCTCCCCCAACCCAAAATATAGAAGATACTCTCCTATAGTATTGTACTTATTTCAGTTTTCTTTTAACGTTTAGGTCTTTAATCCACTTGAAATTTATTTTATTTATGAGATTGGGATCTACCTATTTTTATATAAGGATCATGAATTGTTTCTACATCATTTATCGATATCTTTTCCCCTCTGACTGGTTATGGCACTTCTCTTATAGACAACATTTTCTTATATTCTGGGGCCTGTTTCTGGGATGTCTTCAATTTGTCTATTCCATCACCAGTACTATAGTGTTTTAATTATTATAACTTCACATTCTGACTGGACATCTGGTAGATTTATCCCCCCCTTAATTCTGTTTCAAAATTGTCTTCCTTCTTCTTATACAGTATCCTTCCATATTAATTTTATAATCAATTCTTAAATTTCATTTAAAAACTATGTTGGTATTTTGGGAGGGGTTACATTGAATGTATAGATTTTTCTGAAATGAAAGGACATATGTATAGCATTGTATTTTCCCGTCCATAAATTAGGCATAGCTCTCTATTTCTGGTCTTCTTTTACGTCTTCTAATAAAGTTTTACAATTTTCCCTGCAAAGCTATTTCATGTTTTGTAAGCTTTAGTCTGGTATAACATTTTTTTGTTGTTGTTACTATTATCAGTGGGATCTTCTTTCTCTCTTAAATTCTAACTGGTTGTTGTTACTAAATCAGAATGCAGTTGGATCTGTGGATGTTATAACTGGCTTACGTACGAAACTTTCCTAGTATTTTTAATAGTTTATTAGTTTGAGTCTCTTGAAATCACAATTTTTGAAACTCCTGATTATTTTCTCTCCTTCTCATATATTTTCTTGTTTTATCACCGTTTTCTAGGACCATGAATGTGCTGGATGCTAGAAATGTCAGAGACATCCCTGGCATGTTTCTGGCTGTAATGGACATTTATGCTATTGCACCATCCGGTCTGATGTTTGCTGTGGGTTTCAGAGGGACACTCTTTCTTGGGACCCTCTCGTTGCTCATTTTGTACTTCTGAAGACTGAAACAATTAGCCTGAGAAGTCTATGGTGGCCTTCTTCATCTGTGTCCTAGTGGAAGTCCTAGTAGTTTTACTTGTAATTTGTCACTTAGGAGTGTAAGATTTTAAAATTAATTTTCTTTTGCTTCTTTCTTATTTTTCAAAAGAGTCAGGCCCAACTCCATGATTTCTTTTCTTTCTGTCTTTCTGTAATGGTCCTTTTCTTGAATTCTTTTTTTTTTTTAATTTTTTTTAAAGATTTTATTTATTTATTTGTCAGAGAGAGAGAGCGAGAGAGTGAGCACAGGCAGACAGAGTGGCAGGCAGAAGCAGAGGGAGAAGCAAGCTCTCCGCTGAGCAAGGATCCCGATGCGGGACTTGATCCCAGGACGCCGGGATCATGACCCGAGCCGAAGGCAGCCACCCAACCAACTGAGCCACCCAGGCGTCCCCTTTTCTTGAATTCTTTGAGTAGTTTGTCCCTCAGTCTCCCATGGCCAAGCATCCCCATCTGAATTATCTCTTTTCCTACAAGCAAATGATATTGGAGATTCTGAACTGCATTTATCTGAGGGGCTTATGTGAGGTCATTTTAGTTCAGTGTATGTAGCTCTCCAAGAATAATTTAGTGACTTGACTTTTCTAAAGAAGATGTATTCTTATAATGCAATCAGTATATGTTCTATATATTAAGCCATTAAGCCTCAATAACAATAAGGTAATTATAAGCATATTTGTCTACCTTCTTCAAGATCAACTTTCATGCTTTAAATGGTTAAGCTTTCTTGAAGCAGAGGCCAGTCCTGGTCTGGTCCCAACACCCAGAGCATGAGGCTTACCAAATTCTGCCCAGGATTCTTTGGGATAAGCTACATTAACACAGGTTGATTTTAACATTCTTCCCATCTTTGTACGCAGCCTTCCTGCTTACCTCTCTTATCTCCACATTGAGCTTTATATTTTATTTAAAGTCTCAGAATTCATTGGGCAAGGAAGTAGAGGGGATGCTGCCATTTGTATTGTGTTTTCCTGAACAATCCCTGAGGCAAAAAGGCCCTAATTAGTGAGAAAAGTAAGATTTTTGCTACTTAAGCTTATGATGCAGGGTAGGCTAGCGAAATGTTTTAGTTCAGGAGAAAAATGTTTCAAAGGCCTGCAAAACTAATAGCTGTTCTTTGTATTTCCATCATTCACACGGTTGCTTAAGGATTTTGAAGACGATTTCATTCAATCACCCTCCTAAAGTTCTATGTGCTCATTAGGCAAGGCAGCTAATTATGGTTTAAAGCGCTGTTAGTCTAAGGAATATTCAAGTTATGTGTAGCCACTGAGCAATAAACATTGTTCACATACAGTAGGTATCATTATTGAAACTAATTTGACAGTCTTGAAACACTGTGCACAAGTTGTGTTTCTTTCCATGGAAACTTGGCACAATTGTTCTGAAGTACTCAGGACCCACTTAAACGAGTTAATAATAAGACTTCAAAACGGTCTGACTGGAAATACTCCTTCTCTGTGTTTTTAGTCAGTCTACACTGGTTTATAGTATAGAATTATGTTTAATTTTGTTTTTTTCCCTCCAGAACCTCAATATAGGCTGCTCTAAACATCTGTTTATGTTCATTTACATGTGCAGGTGGGATCGTCACAGGGTTAGTTAATCACAATTCACACAGGGCAGAGTACAGCCTGCACAAGTATGGGTCAGCCCAGCAAAAAGAACCATTTCAGAAGGAGATCGCTGTTCTAAGCTCTTAAGTGTAAGGCTGGTGGGAGCTTTCAGCACAGTTCAACTTCCCAAACTAGCACTTTAAGACATTTGTAGGAAGAACCCAACCTGCATTTATTACCTTGATGCCCACTATTTCTCTGCATAGATTCATGTGTTCATGGATATGAACATGGATATATTCCACCATGCACATTCCCTCCCCTAAGCCTTTGCTTCCCCTCCCCCTTTTTTGAGTGCCCTCGCCTCCCTTCTCAGCCCATGGTCTCATAGCTGAGCTTATGGCCCACTACTACTGAAGTCTTCCCGACTACCCTGGCACACATGGTATTCTCCCTACCTTTGAATCCATGGCTCTTTATAGGGAATTAATTGTACAGATTTTTGGTCATGTTTCTCAGTTTTTATATATATCATTTTTTTAATGGGCTCAAGGTTCCTTTAAATTTGAACATATGGACATTTTGGCTTAAAAAGTCGTGTGTTTTTAACACTATCCCATCCAACCCATTCTCTCATATTTTAGTGCCTAAGAACTTTGCCTGGAGCCTAGTAGATACTTACAATCATTTGTTGAGTAAATGAATGGATTTCTCTGCATGCAGAAGACAATATTTGAATATTGGGGAAATTAGAAGAAATCTAGTTGTGACTAAGTAACCAACATAGGGAGAATTAGTTATTAACATATTACTAAGTATAGGGGATACCAAGTGGAATCCTGTGGATTGTTTGCTTGGTTGGTTCCATTTTTTTGTTTTCTGTGTTTTGCTTTGCTTTGAAGAGGGGTTAGTTTGCAGCCCTCCTGACCTGGGATTACACGGGTGTTTAGTATTGAGTTTGTATGAACATACAATAGTTTGTGGCTACTGCATAATTTCATTCACAATGCACAAAGAACATCTATAAAGTAATGTTACTAATATTTAACCAACATACTAGAACTTCTTTATTTAGATCACTGTTATCACCTTCAAATTAGTCATCTTTTGAGATTATTCCTTATTCATTACACTGTAGTCACACTTCATAGATCTTTATAAGGTAAATGTGTGAAGTGTGAATGGATGATACAGCCAAGGAGAGGTAGAGGACAAGAGGGTAGGGAGGTGCAAATTAGCTATTAATATTTTGCTCCATTTACCAATGAATTACTGTACATGTCATGGGAGTTTTATCTATTTTACTGAGATATTAATTGTGAGTCAAAAGTTGACTATATTTCTAAGTCTGACTAGGAGATATCTGCCCTTGCATTGTAGCATCACGTTACTTTCCATGCAGAATGGAAACTACTTTAGAGATATACCTAATTGAAAGAAAATTAAGTTTAATGTAACAGTGGTATTATATGCTACCAAATATTGCATAATGTTTATGACTATATACTTTCTTGTTCTTGTTTGGACGTTTAAATGAAAGGATATCCCATTGCTTTGTTGTTTTTGAGTCTCTTTGGTTACTTTAGTTTACTATTTATAACAATTCACATTTATTAGCTCTGTTTATAGACATGTTCTCTCCACCCAGATTCTTTTGCCTTCCTTCTTTTCTGGGTTATATTTAATTACTTAGTGGTGTGAGGTAGGATGGTCTGACAGAGTCGATGGACCTGGGCCCCACTCCTGGCCCTACCTCTTATTAACTGTTGGAATTCAGTTGTTTAACCTAATTTGAAATATAGTCCCCTCGTTTATTTATTTGTTTGTTTATTTAAGATTTTATTTATTTATTTGACAGAGAGCACAAGTAGCAGGGAGGCAGGCAGAAAGAGAGAGACAGAGAGAGAGAGAGAGGGAAGCAGGCCCCCTGATGAACAGAAAGCCCGATGTAGGACTCAATCCCAGGACCCTGAGATCATGACCTGAGCCGAAGGCAGAGGTTTAACCCAGTGAGCCACCCAGGCGCCCAGTCCCCTCATTTATATAATACAAATAGCATCTATATCACAAGAATGAGATGAGGATTAATTAGCTAAATATATATATAAAAGCACTTACCCAATATGTATGTAAAGGTATTTAGAAGCACTTACCAGGTAACACATGGTCATAAACTATTACTTCTTGTGTTATTATTATATTATTCATAGTCTCTTCAGCAGATACTGTATTTCTTTATTGTTTATTTTACCTTTATTTAAAATAGTTTTTACCCACTTTGCCTTAGTATATGAAGCTTAAAGTAATAATTTCCAATATATTTATTTACATCTAGCATGCACCTGCTAAATAGAACACATCTTGGATACTTGAGATGTTTAAAAAACATTCTTTCCAAAAATGTGAGTTAGTAAAAATGATTCTCACTCTTTGACTGGCTTGTCATCTAATTTCCAAGAAAAGGTCAAAATGTACATTTGGCTCTATGGAGTTTAACCAGATTTGCTAAACTTCCCGAGAAAAAAGTTCATGCTAAGCATGTAGTCTGCCTCTCTTTCTTTTCAATTCATTTGGGCATAATATTAGATTGGTTCCCAACACGGGCATGCCCTTATATTCCTGCTGAGTTTGAATGCAGTCCCATGCTGCTTTCTCAAGAAATGTTGCCCAGAGGCACAAACTTAGACCTGTAAATTACCACAGGAGGCCACAGCTACCTGAGATAGATGAGGCCCAGAGAAAATGTGAAACATATAGAATTTATTAAAAGGTAAGACTTCACCCCCAAAATATGAAATTCCATTACGAAAATAATTCCAAAAGGGCAAAGACCTAAAAGTGGTATATTAGTGTAAGTGACTTATAACATCATCTGTATATCCAAAGAGAAGAGCTCTCTCTCTCTCTATATATATATATATATATACACACACACATAAACATATATACATACACACACATTGTGACTGTATGTTCAGGTTTACCTGTCACTGGCCATATCTAACTACAAATGTCTGCCATTGTCCATATTTGATATATTTGAAGGTCTAATTTTCGTAGTATATCCTAAGTACTAGCTCTACACTATTCCACAAATAGTAAACATTAACATGGATGTCTGGGGAACTATTCCACACACCTTGTTTTATGGGTACTCTTGTTCAAAAATCAAAAGTAGATTGTGTGCGAAATCGGAGCAGAGCGAATTTATCAGAATAATGTTGGGTAAAGTCTTCAGTTTGGGATAAACTCCTTTAAAAAATATATTATCGTATAAACAGAAAATCTTTAAGAAGATGCAGAAAGGATGGGTGGTTTTTTTTTTCATTGACAGTGATAGAATTTTACTTTAAGAAAAAAAATTTTTATTGCTTCCTCCCCTCTCTCTCTGCCTGCCTCTCTGCCTACTTGTGATTTCTGACTGTCAAATAAATAAATAAAATCTTTTTAAAAAAGGGGGGGGGGGATGCGCGCCTGGGTGGCTCAGTGGGTCAAAGCCTCTGCCTTCGGCTCAGGTCATGATTCCAGGGTCCTGGGATCAAGCCCCGCATCAGGCTCTCTGCTCGGCGGGGAGCCTGCTTCCTCCTCTCTCTCCCTCTGCCTGCCTCTCTGCCTACTTGTGATTTCTGGCTGTCAAATAAATAAATAAAATCTTAAAAAAAATTTTTATTTAATTTCTTTTCAGTGTAACAGAATTCATTATTTATGCACTACACCCAGTGCTCCATGCAATACGTGCCCTCCATAAAACCCACCACCTGGCTCCCCGAACCTCCCACCCCCAGCCCCTTCAAAACCCCTCAGGTTGTTTTTCACAGTCCATAGTCTCTCATGGTTCATCTCCCCTTCCAATTTCCCTCAACTCGCTTCTCCTCTCCATCTCCCCATGTCCTCCGTGTAATTTGTTATGCTCCGCAAATAAGTGAAACCACATGATAATTGACTCTCTCTGCTTGACTTATTTCACTCAGCATAATCTCTTCCAGTCCCGTCCATGTTGCTACAAAAGTTGGGTATTCATCCTTTCTGATGGAAGCATAATACTCCACAGTGTATATGGACCACATCTTCCTTATCCATTTGTCTCTTGAAGGGCATCTTGGTTCTTTCCCCAGTTTGGCGACCGTGGCCATTGCTGCTATGAACATTGGGGTACAGACGGCCCTTCTTTTCACTACATCTGTATCTTCGGGGTAAATACCCAGTAGTGCAATTGCAGGGTCATAGGAAAGCTCTTATTTTTAATTTCTTGAGGAATCTCCACACTGTTCTCCAAAGTGGCTGCACCAACTTGCATTCCACCAACAGTGTAAGAGGGTTCCCCTTTCTCCACATCCTCTCCAACACACGTTGTTTCCTGTCTTGCTAATTTTGGCCATTCTAACTAGTGTAAGGTGGTATCTCAATGTGGTTTTAATTTTAATCTCTCTGATGGCTAGTGATGATGAACATTTTTTCATGTGTCTGATAGCCATTTGTATGTCTTCATTGGAGAAGTGTCC